>JAVTVY010021541.1:0-94722 GCA_036873755.1 Hanleya hanleyi | reverse complement strand
AAAAAATTTTTTCAGAATTTTTTTTTTTTTTCAAAACAAAAAAAAAAAAAATTTCGTACACAAGGTCAAGAATTTTTTTTTGAGGTAGCGGGTCGAGTGAGGTATCATATTGAAGCTGACGTGAAATGCTTCACATTGATACCTCACTCGACCCCATTGGACCACTAGGGGCTGCCCTAACGCCAAACATCGATATCAACATCAATCAACATCAATCTTCAAAATACCTTTTTTTTGGGGTTAGAGGCGCCCCTAGTGGACCAATCGGGTCGAGTCAGGTATCATTGTGAAGCATTTCACGTCAGCTTCAATTGGATACCTCACTCGATCCACTACCTCCAAAATAAAAAAAAATAAAAAACAAACTTCGTACACCAGATGTTGATATCGATGTGCAAAATAACCTTTTTGGCGTTAGAGGCGTCCCTAGTGGTCCAATGGGGTCGAGTGAGGTATCAAATTGAAGGTGACGTGAAGGAGCATCTGATAGACTGGGTGTGGGCTTGAATTAGGGTAATTCTGCGCATGCGCGAAGATAATATGAAAAATATCAATCTTCAAAAATAGCCTGTTTGAGGTTAGAGGCGTCCCTAATGGTGCAATCGGGTCGAATGAGGTATCAAATTGAAGGTAACGTGAAGGCGCATCTGATAGACTGGGTGTGGGTTGAACTATCAGCATTCTGCGCATGCGTAATCTTCAAAACACCTTTTTTGGGTTAGAGGCGCCCCTAGTGGTGCAATGGGGTCGAGTGAGGTATCAATGTGAAGGTGAGATGAAGGGCCATCTGATGGACTGGTGTGGGTTGAACTATCAGCATTCTGCGCATGCGCAAGAATGGAAATAGACGTTTTTGGAGCTATTTGACTATTAAAAAGGAAAAAAGAACACATTTTTTTTAATTTTCTACTATTTTTTTATTAACACACAATGAACGTATTCACAATTGAATTTAATACCAATTATATGTAAGTATTGAATTTTAAATACAATTAACAGTGAAAAAAAAACTCTGAATTTTTGTAATACATGAAAACAATGGCGTATGGTAGACCAGTGTCGTTGATAAATGGCCCTGACACGCGCATCTTCAGGCAAGACTTCAACCGGAGGTGCGGCTGGATCGAAGGGAAAATGTGCTCCACGTCTCATGCTTTTCGTCTCATACAAGCGGATAGGCAAGCAAGGCTGACAGAGGCAGGCAGGCAGGTAGGCAGGGAGACAGATCAGGTAAGTCAGATTGAATACACCCTTTCCCTAAAAATGGACTCCTTTTATAGCCCATTGAACCTCATTTGCATATTTTCAGCGGATCACAGGCCGCCATCTTGAAAACGACCACCCCTCACACACAAAAAACAAGCCGCCATCTTGAACACGACCACCCATAACACACACACACAAACAAACCACCCTCTTGAAAACGACCCCAAAGACCTCATTTGCATATTTTCAGGGACAACAAGGCCGCCATCTTGAAACCGACCACCCCTAACCTACAAAAAACAGGCCGCCATTTTGAAAACAGTGGGGAAAAACCCAGAGACCTCATTTGCATATTGACAACAGGCCGCCATCTTGAAACCGACCACCCCTAACCTAGAAAAAACAAGCCGCCATCTTGAAAATATGCAAATGAGGACGACCGAAACAAGTGCAATTGACCTTGACCTACAAAAAAACAGGCCGCCATCTTGAATCCGACCACCCCTAACCTAGAAAAAACAGGCCGCCATCTTGAAAATATGCAAATGAGGCGCGAAACAAGTGCAAGTGTGCGCACCTACAAAAACAGGCCGCCATCTTGAATCCGACCACCCCTAACCTAGAAAAAACAGGCCGCCATCTTGAAAATATGCAAATGAAGGGTCAAACAAGTGCAATTGGCCGCCATCTTGAATCCGACCACCCCTAACCTAGAAAAAACAGGCCGCCATCTTGAAAATATGCAAATGAAGGGTGAAACAAGTGCAATTGTTCGCACCTACAAAAACAGGCCGCCATCTTGAAACCGACCACCCCTAACCTAGAAAAAACAGGCCGCCATCTTGAAAATATGCAAATGAAGGGTGAAACAAGTGCAATTGGCCGCCATCTTGAATCCGACCACCCCTAACCTAGAAAAAACAGGCCGCCATCTTGAAAATATGCAAATGAGGCGCGAAACAAGTGCAAGTGTACGCACCTACAAAAACAGGCCGCCATCTTGAATCCGACCACCCCTAACCTAGAAAAAACAGGCCGCCATCTTGAAAATATGCAAATGAAGGGTCAAACAAGTGCAATTGGCCGCCATCTTGAAGCCGACCACCCCTAACCTAGAAAAAACAAGCCGCCATCTTGAATATACCCAATGCACCCAATGACCTCATTTGCATAAAAGACCACGCCCACTCATTTGCATAAACTCACGCATAGCCACGCCCACAAAATAATTTCTGCGCATGCGCAGTGAGGAAACTTCAGTAACACATGCTTAGACCCTACTACTCCAATGCTTGACTTCATACAGGATGACAACGACAATTATGTCCCTGTTCCTGACGATTATGTGTCAGATGCACATTGTCGTACCAGACAGTCCTTGGATGTTTCAGACAATCCTCATGGCAAAAAACTTGTTGAATTGTGCATATCTGCTGGTGTACGGATTCTTAATGGTAGAACTCCAGGAGAATACGTAGGCAAACTAACTTGTATAACTGAACAAGGTAGCAGTGCGGTCGATTACATACTTTGTCATGAATCTATCATGGGTAAATTTCTAAGTATGAATATCCGTAACATCACTCCCCACTCCGATCATTGTCAAGTTTCAACTATTATGAAATGCCAATATACATATTCTCGGAAACGCAACGTTCAACTGCATCGGACACAAAACAAATGTAAAATAACGAAACAAAACAGTAATTTGTATTTGTTTCAACTTTTATGTGCAGAACAACATCTACAAAAGTTTATGGCAGACGACATAAAACACACAAAAGATGGCATTAACAAAGCAGTACAAAATCTAAACAACATCATAATTTCAGCTGCAATGAAAACAACTGGCCTATGCATTAATCGAAAAGCAAAGTCAAGATCAAATAAACAGTATCAAAAATTACCATCAAATAATGATATTCGACAATTAAACAACCAGTTTAAAGACTTAGCAAACAAATTGGCCCAGACACCTCATGATAAAAAATTACATCACAAACTCTTGCAAACAAAGAAAAAACTGAAACGACTTACCAAACGAAATGACAAAATTCTGAAAGAAAATCTGTATGGCAAATTAGTAACTTTGCAAAATTCAGACCCTAAAGAATATTGGAAATTGCTGAATAATCTTCTTGAAAAAAACAAAGATAATCTAAATCTACCCCCAGAAATGATAGATAAGCTACATTCACACTTTAAGAGTCTGAATAACAATGAAAACCTCGAAACTCCTCAGCTGATACTAGATGAACTTCAATCTAGAGAAAAACTACTAGAAACAAATACCCATTTAGATAACAATATTCAAATGAAAGAAAACGTACTTCTGTCACCATTAGCCAAATTATTTAATAACATTTATCAAAGTGGTACATATCCTGATATCTGGACGAAAGGAATTATAAAACCACTTCACAAGAAAGGTTCCACTATGGATGCCAATAATTACAGGGGAATAACTCTTACAAGCTGTCTCGGAAAGGTTTTCTCTGCTATTCTCACTAATCGTCTCTCACAGTACATAGAAGATCGAAACATGCTATCCGACAATCAGTCCGGATTTCGAAAATCACGCAGAACAGCCGACAATTTGTTTATACTTAAAACTATTGTCAACAAGTATCTGGACAAACTTAAGAAACCTATATATGCTTGTTTGTTGACCTAAAAAAAGCATTCGATACAGTCTGGAGAGAGGGCCTTTTGCTTAAAGTTCTCCATCTTCACCAGCCAAGTCAACTACATCGCGAAGCTCTCTACGCTGCCTTGGCATTCTTGGCTGGTGGCAGAGGAATACTTCTCTGCGCCACCTAGTGGAAGTTTTAACGGCGAGAGACTTTTTGCCATCAGGAGTTGTTTCCCTTCAATCTCAAGTCGGCGCATACGTGAGGCGATTCGTTATCGTTCGACCTTGCAGCGTTTCCCAAAATCTGATTCAATTGATCAGAAACACCGAAAGTGACCGTGGAAGTGCTCTTCCTGTATCTTTTCGATAGAATTTCCACGCACATTCGACACAACTCATTCGTACTGGAGGCCGACATCTTGGGAAACCAACTACTACGTAACGCGCATTCTGATTGGATGCAGCACGCCGTCTCTGCATTCAATCATAAATGAGGATTAACGTTCCAACTTTACTAGAGAAGTATGCCAAGGCAATGTACAGAGCAACGTGATGTACGTCGACTTGGCTAGAGAAGATGAAAGTTCTCAGACTTGGTATAGGTGGTAAATTTTACCGCATAATTAAAGACATTTATCATCACAGTGACACATGTGTTAAATTTGGAGAACAGGTAACCGATTTTTTCCCCTCTAATGTTGGAATAAAACAGGGGGATAATCTTAGTCCTCTGGTGTTCAACATCTTTATTGATGACTTGTCTTTTCCCAGCGAATCATGTCACTCAGTCTGCCTCAATCAACAAAAGATGTCTCATTTGCTGTGGGCAGATGACCTATTGATTATGTCTGAAAGCCCGAAAGGATTGCAACATTGTCTAGATAAATTAGCCTTATATTGCAAAACTTGGCATCTACAAATCAACGTTGAGAAAACTAAATGCATGGTAATAAGCAAACGCGCTCTGAGACAAACTCCGCCAATATTCACTTGTGATGGACACATCCTGTGCACCACAGACAACTACACTTATCTAGGCTGTATAATTAATTCACGCGGTAAATTTACGCTTGCCAAAGAAGACCTTCAACAGAAAGCTAGTAAGGCTTTGTTCAAAATACATAGAGCACTATCTGGAACCAATCCACCACCAAATATATATAACCAACTTTTCGAAACACTGATTAAACCTATTGCACTATACAATTCAGAAATATGGGGTTCGGAACTAAAAACTAAAAAATCGTGACATAAACTCATTTACGGAAGTTTGTGAAACAGAACCATTTGAACGACTACATAACAAGTTTTGCAAAATGAACTTGCAAGTTAGTAAAAACTCTGTCAACATCGCATGTAAAGCAGAATTAGGTCGCTTCCCCATTATAGTAGATATAAACCACATTGTCGTAAAGTATGCTCATTATTTAGATAACATACCAGCAGACAGACCCCTTTTACACGACGCAATTCAATGTAGTAAATCATTATACGATATAAAAATTGGTTGGCATAACTATGCCTATAATGTCTTAAACAAAAGCGATATATGTAATATCTCTAATACCTCCAGTAAAAAATACTTTCATGACGTAAAGGAACAATTTAAAAGAAATTATGCATTACACACTTCAACGAAAAGTTAAAAACATCAGAAAAACTGTTATACTACAAACACTTAAAGGATACTAGTGATTACAGAATGGCTGATTATCTGCTTATGCTGAACAACTCGCATTATAGACAGGCAGTGTGCAAATTGAGAATTTGTGCACATCGTTTGGAAATTGAGACTGGTCGATACAGAAATAAAAATAACTATATAGACAGAAGCGACAGAATCTGTAGATTATGTAACATATCAGCGGAAGATGAATTTCATTTATCATGAAATGCCCTAAACTAAAACGTCTCCGAAGCCTCTTATTGGAGAAACTGATACAGGCACACCCCGAAACGACCTTTATGACAGAACTAGAGCAATTTTTGTTGATACTCGATTGCCCGAGTGCGATTGCACCACTCGTTGGACAGTTTTTGTACGAGATGTTGGAAGAGCGTCGACATCTCTCATCCACCTCACCCACTGCCACACAATAACATATTATTGTTCAATATTGTTAATTCATTGACTCGTTTGTATTTCATGTGCTCATACGTGAAATAAAATATCAGTAGATTCAGAGAAATCCGTAGCGAAATTAAATGCCCGCTCTACGAGGTTGTGAGTCTCTAATAGCTCATCAAGGACTCATTACGTCGAAAAAGATTGCATTCTGTTAAAATATAAAATAACGAAGACATTTTGATGACATTTCAGCGACGTCGAAACCACGAGGCTTGGCGCCATGCCCAATCCTCATATGGCAATCAGGAATGAATCACATTTGGTTTGGTTTGATTGGGCTCTCCATCGTAATACAATGGGCTCTGGTCATCCAGAGTATGCCGTGCAACCCGTCCCCCACAACGCACTACACATGCTCCTTCATACCAATGATGCATAGCCACTGATAATAAAAATCTGTTCCCCGTGATATATTGTTATCTCTGTATCCATATCATCTAACATTGACAGTAGCCCGAAAACATCGGCTAAGGAGTCTATTTTTTATTTTTGGTTGTTGTTGCTGACCCCTTTAGCCCGAATCACATATACAGACCGAAAAGGAAAAAAATAAATAAGACGTCAGTCGCTCGAGATCTTTAACTGCACACGGCGTGGGGAATTGAGACAGACGCACAAAAAGCATTTTGTCGAATAAATAATATGATTTGGCATCTCCAGCACTATGACAACCATCTAATGACTCCTTTAATTAGATGGAATCTGCCATCAAACACGGATTTTGTCATTTTGCCGTTGGGTTTCTTTCGCCATAGTTTACAGGGACATGCGCAGAATGGGGTTGGTCTTCTGGCCCACGTCATCAAGAACCAATAGCGACGTCTGTTTATTCACGTGATCAGGAAGGTCACGAGATCAAGGTCATATTCCACAAGATGGCAGAAAGGCGCGAAAACGTTAAAATCAATGGAAGTTTTTTCTCACACATTTGATCACTTTTTGTCAGCATCAAAACAGTCATGAGAGATGGTACATGGTTAAAGAAGCTAAGGTCGGTCAAACTGTATCAAATTGGCATATTTTTTCTCTCCCGTTTCGTTATTTTCGTCAGCGAAAAGCCGCTTTTCGCGCATAAATTTTTATCGCCAAAATTTAACCTAGGCGCGATCTGGGCTATGATAGGAATGCCACGCCCCCTTACCTATTTTCACCTATCACAGCCAGAGTTTCTGGGTTAACATTGACAGTCACCCATTCTTTCACGTACCGTTCAAGTAACAAAAAAGAAACCATGGGAAGTAACTCTAAATACATTTGCAAATATCCATGGTTTACCCATGCTTACCTCCCTTGTTCTATAAAATAGCTGAACTTAAAATTGTGTTCTCAAATTGCTTCCTTTTCGATATATTTCAGTATTACATGTTTCAGTATTACATGTACATGGTTGCGTGAATCACTAAACTAGCGTGAATTGTTATTTTCTATGTTTTGCTAATCGGGTTCCATCTGCGGCAGGTCGGTAGCGTGGCCGAGCGGTCTAAGGCGCTGGTTTAAGGCACCAGTCTATTCGGAGGCGTGGGTTCGAATCCCACCGCTGCCACAATATGTTTTCGCTCTTCATTTCAGAATAAACTTTATTTCGCTCAAATTAAAAGAAAACTATCGAACTGAAAATACCCAAATATTTCAGAAAATTAGAGTCCACAAAGGGAAATTGAAGTTTTCGCCTTTAGTTGAGTCTTTGAGACTTATTTTCGTCCGAACTGTTGACATAACATTTGTACGAACATTGATTTTGAGAGTATTTTTCAAGTTCCAACCAAAAATATTAATTGATGGCATATGGGAGCCGTCCGCATATATCAGTATTGCCAATGTTAAAATAAATATATTTGTTCACCATATTTATGAAATAAAATTAAGATGATCCATGATAGTCCTCCGACAAAAGGACTTTGTTCGGTATCTAAAGTGGTCAATATGTACACACGATCGGCGGATCTAACATTCATTAGTAAATTGTCGTCCATAGTGAATTACATGTCGATAAAGGAAAGCAAATTTCCTATATCACTATTAACATGCGACTCCAATCAGGTGTAAAAATAATTCACATACACATGAGCTGGTTTCCGAGGGTAAGCCGTTATCATCTTTATACTGGTATATCTGAACATGTATTAATATGATGTCCAATTCTGACTGTCGGTCATTTCCATCAAATCCCGTGAAAGTGTCACCTATATCCAATTCAAGGAAATTGTCTATATAGCGTTTATTGAATGAAACGGAACTGGATTAGATGTTATTTTTTAATAATTCCTGCATATAGCCGTATTCATAACACGTAGGTCTGTCAAAAAGGGTTCACAATTTAACCCATTGGGATAATAATATGTTGTCGGTATATAGTGTTGTCGGTGTATAGTGTTGGAAAATTTGACCCCAATATCAATAACGAGAAATTCAAGCAACTTTATGAAAAACAAGATTCACCGAATGATATAACGTTTATGTGGTAGAACTGTAGGACGCTTTGTAGCCCCGCACATCAGTATATCGGTGACCAGTTACGTTAAAATAGAAGTGCTCTATTTTTTATCCAATATGTCATACCCGGACCCAGCTACGAAACTGTGCATGGTACTTGTCTGGTATGGTATGCACTTTTGGTGTCCAGTGCATTCTGGATGTCGGTTATATAGTGATCAGGAACACTGTGACGGATATATAGCCCCCTTCACTGGATAATCCCTCTGTCAGGAACACTGTGACGGATATATATCCCCCTTCACTAGATAATCCCTCTATCAGGAACACTGTGACGGATATATAGCCTCCTTCACTGGATAATCCCTCTATCAGGAACACTGTGCCGGATACATAGCCCCCTTCACTGGATAATACCTCTATCAGGAACACTGTGACGGATATATAGCCCCCTTCACTGGATAATCCCTCTATCAGGAACACTGTGACGGATATATAGCCCCCTTCACTAGATAATCCCTCTATCAGGAACACTGTGACGGATATATAGCCCCCTTCACTGGATAATCCCTCTATCAGGAACACTGTGACGGATATATAGCCCCCTTCACTGGATAATCCCTCTATCAGGAACACTGTGACGGATATATATCCCCCTTCACTAGATAATCCCTCTATCAGGAACACTGTGGCGGATATGTAGCCCCCTTCACTGGATAATCCCCCTATCAGGAACACTGTGCCGGATATATAGCCTCCTTCACTGGATAATCCCCCTATCAGGAACACTGTGACGGATATATAGCCCCCTTCACTAGATAATCCCTCTATCAGGAAAACTGTGACGGACATATAGCCCCCTTCACTAGATAATCCCTCTATCAGGAACACTGTGCCGGATATATAGCCCCGTTCACTGGATAATCCCTCTGTCAGGAACACTGTGACGGATATATAGCCCCCTTCACAAGATAATCCCTCTATCAGGAAAACTGTGACGGATATATAGCCCCCTTCACTAGATAATCCCTCTATCAGGAACACAGTGACGGATATATAGCCCCCTTCTCTAGATAACCCCTCTATCAGGAACACTGTGCCGGATATATAGCCCCCTTCACTAGATAATCCCTCTATCAGGAACACTGTGCCGGATATATAGCCCCCTTCACTAGATAATCCCTCTATCAGGAACACTGTGCCGGATATATAGCCCCCTTCACTAGATAATCCCTCTATCAGGAACACTGTGACGGATATATAGACCCCTTCACTAGATAATCCGTCTATCAGGAACACTGTGCCGGATATATAGCCCCCTTCACTAGATAATCCCTCTATCAGGAACACTGTGCCGGATATATAGCCCCTTCACTAGATAATCCCTCTATCAGGAACACTGTGCCGGATATATAACCCCCTTCACTAGATAATCCCTCTATCAGGAACACTGTGCCGGATATATAGCCCCCTTCACTGGATAATCCCTCTATCAGGAACACTGTGCCGGATATATAGCCCCCTTCACTGGATAATCCCTCTATCAGGAACACTGTGCTGGATATATAGCCCCCTTCACTAGATAATCCCTCTATCAGGAACACTGTGACGGATATATAGCCCCCTTCACTACATAATCCCTCTATCAGGAACACTGTGCCGGATATATAGCCCCCTTCACTGGATAATCCCTCTATCAGGAACACTGTGACGGATATATAGCCCCCTTCACTGGATAATCCCTCTATCAGGAACACTGTGACGGATATATAGCCTCCTTCACTGGATAATCACTCTATCAGGAACACTGTGCCGGATATATAGCCCCCTTCACTGGATAATCACTCTATCAGGAACACTGTGCCGGATATATAGCCCCCTTCACTGGATAATCACTCTAAAGGAACACTGTGCCGGATATATAGCCCCCTTCACTGGATAATCACTCTATCAGGAACACTGTGCCGGATATATAGCCCCCTTCACTAGATAATCCCTCTATCAGGAACACTGTGACGGATATATAGCCCCCTTCACTAGATAATCCCTCTATCAGGAACACTGTGCCGGATATATAGCCCCCTTCACTAGATAATCCCTCTATCAGGAACACTGTGACGGATATATAGCCCCCTTCACTAGATAATCCCTCTATCAGGAACACTGTGCCGGATATATAGCTCCCTTCACTAGATAATCCCTCTATCAGGAACACTGTGCTGGATATATAGCCCCCTTCACTAGATAATCCCTCTATCAGGAACACTGTGACGGATATATAGCCCCCTTCACTAGATAATCCCTCTATCAGGAAGACTGTGACGGATATATAGCCCCCTTCACTGGATAATCCCTCTATCAGGAACACTGTGCCGGATATATAGCCCCCTTCACTGGATAATCACTCTATCAGGAACACTGTGCCGGATATATAGCCCCCTTCACTAGATTTGAAGAAAACCACTGATAGTGCAGATGGAATATCATATTTGGATTTATATCTTTACAGGAATGACAAGGGCTTTCTCTCAGGCCTTATCTACAAAACGATTAAAATGTTGACATAGTTCATTACCCATTCCTGGATAGCAATTTTCAAGAAGGACCAGCATATGTCGTATATATATCTCACCTGATAACATTCGCTAGATTCTGCGTAAATTAGTATGAGTTTATGCAACGCAACGGATCATTATTGCAGATATTGCAGTGGTGAATGAGAAAAAGTGGGATCGCCAACACTGTGTTTTATCACAAACTTTTTTCTGTATATTAGGGATTCCCCTATTGGTGGGGTTACGTCTATGGTTCACCCATGTACATACAGTTGTAATTAACTTGGGTCCGAAAGAGTAACACAAAACTTGATTTGCCGCAGGGACCGGCTCATTTTGACAGGGTATTATAATAAATAATAAATCACCATACAAAGCTAGATTCATAGCTGGTTCTAGAAGCTTCAGCACCAAGCTTCGTTCAACCCTGTTGACGATTGCTCTTCAGGAGGTAAAATCATTTTGGAAAGGTATTGCGCCACTATGTCTTAGAACTCGGACATTGAATGCATGTGGATATTGAAAAATTCAAAATGTCTTACAGAAGAACTTGATGCAAAAGGATAAATACCCTACAGACATGTATCCACATGGGAGTTCTCGACTCTCTATACTACAATCCCTCGTCAGGACCTTATTTACAGTCTTAGTTCATTGATAGTATCAGTGTTCAAGAAAACAGAACGTCGATAAATTATTGTCAGAAACCATAAAGCAGTCTTTAGCTCTATTATATACAAGGAATATCATTCATGTGATGTTTCTTTTTTTATAGAGTTGCTTGAATTTCACGTTAATAATATCTATGGGAAATTTGGCAATACAATATATCAACAGCATATATGGATATTCCAATGGGTACTAATTGTGCACCCCTTTTGACTGACCTAACGTATATCTGTTCTCTTATGAATACGACTATATGCAGACGTTTTCAAGAACAGATAATTTCAAAGCCCGTTCCTTCTTGTGACGAAAATGCCCGTGAGAATGTTATTTTCGTTCTATGCGGACATTCTATATAGCATTGTGAATGGACCGATAATGGTGGATATTCGACTTACCTGTATTAACTGTGCGCTGAAACTTTCAGCGAGGGAAGTGTAAATATCCCTGACACGCATCTTGCATCGAAACCGGGCGAGAGAAGTCGGACTCTGTTGATCTGACACGAAATCCAACACCGCCTGAGTCTACACTTTCGTTTTATGGGGGCTGCCATGTTTGGGCGCGCAAAGGATTCTGGGAGCCAGAGCCTATATAAGACGTAGAGAATGGACGTTCGGCATTCTGTCATAGACATTCGGCCAGTAAGTATCGTGCGGGAGAGCACAGAGACAGGATCGCCGCAAATGCGCCGAAAGGGCCGAAAGTGCCGATTTATTGCCGAAATAGCACCGAACTGGGTTGGAAAGCCGAGAGCCGAGCCATAGCTTAGGAATAATAGATACTAACACGCACAGTATCTGAGGACGAGAAGTCCACAGTGGTTCGCACGTCTACAGTAGTTGTTATTCAGCATGTATGACGCATTAAAGTCTAACTTCTAACTGTACCGTGCGAACGATATCTACGGGAAATACAGAGCACCAAATATCCCACACCTGCAGCCTATTTTCATACAAATGCCATTCAGTATGTATTAAACATTAAAGTCTGGTATTTTGTCCGCGGCTAACGTTTTGCTTCGGCAATAGGTGATTAACGGTTTATTAGCCAGTGGTATTCGTACATAGGAACAGGTTCAGTGTAGTCCTCTACCTGAGCACCGGGCCGAAGTACTTTGCCGCAGTCCTCGGTTAATAGCAAATTATCACCGCTAGCGTTGGCTATGTATTTTACATGATTACAAATACTTACTCACACACAGACACCAGATCATCGGCCTTCGGGACGAGATCTGCACATACAGCTCACACTAGCTCGCACTTCAACACAGACTAGCGTTCGAGGTTACGACCGAGAATTGCGTACGTCTAGTTCACTCACCCACCTTACTCCTATTGGTCGTATACAGGCTTCGGCTAGATGCGATCAATAACACATACTTGCTTACATACAAGATCGTCGGCCTTAGGGACGGAATAGATCTAATCACAGTCACCTACACCAGGTACCTACAGGCCTCGGCTAGGAATAACTGATAACACAAGCTTACATCCACTGTACATATTTACACTGTCGCAGGGCTCGAATTATGCTTTGCCGCAAGACTCTGAATTCTATTACAAATCATTGATATTAATTGACATTACACTGTAAGGTAATAATAAACCCCCGAGACCAGGGCATTATTACCACATATATATGCAGACAATCTGAGCCTATTAACTCGTTCTTGGGTCAACGCCGTGAGGGCCGAAGTCGGGTCGCCGAAATCGGGCCGAGCCGAAGACGTGAAGTCTGCCGAGCCGAAGTCGGGTCGCCGAATTCGGGTCGCCGAAATCGGGCCGCCGAAGACGTGAAGTCTGCCGAGCCGAAGACGTGTCGCCGAATTCGGGCCGAGCCGAAGACGTGAAGTCTGCCGAGCCGAAGACGGGTCGCCGAATTCGGGCCGCCGATAACAGAGAAGTGCCGAGCCGAAAGGGGCTGCCGCCGAAGACGCTGTGGGGTGCCGTACAGGCCGACGCCGCCGAAGGGCTACTGCTAGGAGAGGCAGTGATACGGAGAGGATTCCAGAGACGATTAATAACGCTTAGATGAACTGGGCCGTGTAACCTGAGACACGGTAGACGTTCCATACAGTCCGGGGCTACGCCTACGACCGGAGAGGAACCAGAGACGCCGTACCATACCACGACGAGAGCCAGTCTGGACGAGACTGGGCCGTGACGCGTCATAGATAGGGTCTTTTGTATATATTGTATATTATTAGTCTTTCTCTTTAAGATAAAGATAACACTTAACGATAACTACCTCTAGAGTAGGGATCTTTATTACAGCTATTGTGCGCGCACAGAGCTGTGTACATTGCAGAATACAATATTATTACTTTATTATTGCCTTGGTTGTTTCTACAGGTCCCTCCCATCCTACCTCCTCGATCCAGACAAGGTGACAGGTTGAATCGGACCTTCCTCGTTGGCCAATTCCAGTCATACGAGACTGCGTTCACATCAGCCTGACAATTTGTCACAGGGGCCTGAGACCAGGCCGCCTCAAGTCTCGTGTACACCGCAAAGATAGACGTTTTCTGACCGCTCGAACGTCACAACTGGTGGCAGCGGTGGGATGGCCAACACCGGGAAACCGATGGAGAAGGGACCACGCTGGGAAGAAACCAGAAAACCAAGCATGATGACTATTGGAGACGTCGGCGCCGAACTACGTCCAGCGTACAGCGACACACAATCAGGGAGGACGAGAAGCCAGCGGCGACTGTCCACAACGCCAACTCCGAGGGACCGAGAGGAGTCACGACGAGGAGTGGGGACCGGGCGTTCAGCGACTGAGGCGCCGAAGAGAGTAGATTTGCTGGACCTATCTACAGTAGAGCTAGGCACGGTGCTATTAGCTCCTCCGTCTGACCTGACGCCGATTCCTTCGCGTGAGATGTTATCCAGCCTGGATGGGAGTTATCGAGCCCCTAAAGACTCTGGTTCTGATAACCACGGTCTCGGGGGCCGATACGAACACCGTGACGACGATTCGACCGTACAGATGATGGAAGAGATTGCCGAGCTACGACAAACCATCGGGTCTATGGCCAGAGTGTTCGAGTCGAGTGTATCGATGATGACGGGCCAGATGTCCAAAATCACCGACAGCCAGATGCGGGAAAGAGAGGCGATCCGACGACCGGACACTGAAAACGACGCCGCAGAGCTGAATGCGAATTGTGGAACTGCCGAAACGGTTAGTGATTACCGCCAGACCGAATATATGTCCGGGTCGCAGCTGGGTTGCGATCAGACGCCACCGCCGCCGGGGAGAGGACGAGATGAGCTCATGAGTTGGAGGCAGCCATTACAGACCTCGACCCCTGCGATTGAGGTGAGGCGACCGATGTTGACTGCGGCAAAGGCAGCTACCTATGATGGGACAACGCCATTACGAGATTATCTCTCCCATTTCGATCACTGTGCTGCTATCAACGGATGGACATACTCACAACGGGGTCAATATCTGGCCGTCGCCCTCCGAGGATCTGCCCAGCAGCTGTTGGCCAGCTTCAAATCAGAACCAGGGAGCGCTGACTATGGACGATTGAGGGATGCCTTGGAGAAGCGGTTTGCCCCGCCGAATCAACTGGATTTGTACAAAACGCAGTTAAAATCTAGATACCGAGAGAAGTCAGAAGATCTTCCGGGCCTAGCTCAGGCCTTATTACGGCTTGCACAACAGGCATATCCCGATGCCGGAGAGGACGTACAGGATACCTTGGCAAAGGATCAATTTTTGGAGGCTATTGGAGACGAGCTTAGATTTCTTGTATGGCAGACGCGGCCGAAGACCTTAGATGCAGCTGTACACTCTGCTGTAGAAGTAGAAGCATTAAAGTCCTCGCAACGCCGTAAGACTTGGGCAACCGCGAAGTCCACGGTTCCTAGTAAAGATGAGGGATTAGCTGCAACCTCTGAGGATGACGAAGAATCGGAAGCTCGGCTGAGAAAACAGATCAAAGAATTGATGGAAGAAATAATGCGAAAGTCTCAGCCTCAACCACGGCGACAACCACAAAGATACACCAGAGGTCAACCACGGACGTATGGAGATCGGGAACGAAGTAATGCTTGCTGGTCGTGCGGCAGAAAGGGTCATTACCGGGCGGACTGTCCAGATTTGTCCAGAACAGATGACTCTACACCGCCAAGATCGCCCAAGAATCCTCCCAAGTTTAATACTTCCGGGGAAGCTGGACTCTATTTGCCTGCCAAGATCGGGCCAGTGAAGATGTGGTGTTGTGTTGACACGGGGGCGTCGATTTCCCTCCTGAGCGAGAAAGTATACCAGCAGCTGAGTCCGCGGCTCAAACCAGCCCTGAGGAGCCCGTCTTATGCTAATATTCGTATGGCTGACGATACGCTGATGCCCCTGAAAGGTGAAGCTGATTTTAAAATCACTATAGACGGTACCACACGAACACAGAAGATGATAGTCGGAGAACTGACAGTGGACGCTCTCCTTGGGTACGACTTCCTCAGCACCCACTGTACCAAGATCGACACGGAGCGCCACAGGGTCAAGTACGGTGGCCGCTACATCCAATGCGAGGTCGTGGGGAGCGCAGGCTGTTACCGTGTAGCCGTGACCGAGACTGTGACTATTCCTGCTGGAGCCGAAGCCGTTGTAACAGGAAAAGTTCGTGGGGGCCTACCAGGCGAGGTAGGGATGATTGAAAACGAACCGGAGTTTACCCAGAAGACAGGAGCCATGGTGGCCAGGGTCCTCACCGAGGTTGACCGCGACTGCGAAGTCACTCTGAGGTTTCTCAACTTGTCCTCAGATCCGACTGTAGTCCAGGCCGGGACGCTCTGCGGCCGTATGGGGGAAGTAGAAGTAGTGGACGATCAAGTTTCGAGCGCGGCCGAAGCGTCGACGCCGAGCCGTGCGAAACCTAGTAGACAGAGGCCCGCCGTGCCGACCAGCGCATGTCCAGACCACCTTACAGATCTGGTTCGACGATCCAGCGAAGGCCTAGAGACAGACCAAGCCCTGGCTGTAGAAGATTTGGTCACCCGATATACTGACCTGTTCGCTAAGGACGATACTGATCTAGGTCGAACGACGAGGGTACAACATCACATAAAGACTGGAAGTGCACCACCCATCCGCATTCCGCCGAGGCGACCGCCGATTCACGCCCGTGAAATGATCGATGAGCAAGTTGAAGACATGTTACAGCGTGGAGTGGTCGAGCCATCCAGTGGACCGTGGTCAGCGCCGGTAGTTCTGGTGAAAAAGAAGGACGGGAAAATGCGCTTCTGCGTTGACTACCGTGCTTTGAACAAGATCACAGAGAAGGATGCTTACCCGTTGCCGAGGATCGACGACTCTCTGGATTCTTTAGCAGGTGCAGGCCTTGCGTTTCGACGGGTATCCGGGTATCCGATACTCGTGGAGATACCCGTTCATTCGCTTCACGGGAATCTGTTTGGATACCCGTAAAATAATGTCTGGGGAAAATTTTGTCTATCAAAAAAACCATATTCGGCTTTAATAAACGATAGTTTACCTAGAAATCATCGACCGCAGGCTTTACAAATGGCGGAAGTTCATATTTTTACGACGTCTAAGTGGGCGACGAATTATGGCAGCTGCGTGCATTCTCTTGTACTGGGCGATTTTCGTCGTATCATCTGTAGCTACGGGCATTTACACAAACAACCGTGCATAGGAGAATGCAATTGCGGAAACTATCGTGTTATGGTCGATGTTTACAAACGGTAAACATGGAGGACACGAGAGGGCTTGATTCCAATCTGCTTGAAAATGTCGAAAGGAAAGACAATATCTGTACAGGCTTACAACGGATGGCCAGATAATGTAAAGGATGGTTTTGTCTTCATACATAACGACGAAAACACGAAATTAACTCATTATAATCCCTGAAGTTAGTGCTGTGGTGAACTTCTCAAATGTGTGTTCATTGGAATTGTTCGTAATTTCTTGACTTATATCACTCAATTTTAAGTTCATATTGTGTGTTTGTTCAATTCATCAACATATTTAAGTTATATGCTAGGTGTCATGAAGATGGTATTACTATATATGCAGCACTTAAGTATAAACATTCGTAATGAATGAAGTCAGAAGCTGAGCTGGTGACCCGTGACATTCATAGTGAGAGACAGAGCTATTTTTTAGTCCATAATGAGAATATAATCAAGGTCCATAACCTTAAATCGAAAATTTTGAAGTGACTCCAAATTACAGCTCCAAATTAAATTAATTGAAGGAGACAATCCTTGACACAATTTCATAAATCATGCTGCATGTTATTGTGGTTGCTCAAGAGAAAGTTTATCCACTCATCCTATCACAGTAAAATTGACAGTTGATTGAACGGTCAAATATCAGCTCAGTGAATCGAATGGCAACACAGCGGTGGGGAACAACATGATGTGAGAATCAATTATCCTATTAACAACAGTAAACATGAAAAGAGTACATAAATGTTTATTCCACTTTAATCTCCACACTTCAATTTTTCGTCACTTTAGTGGATACTGGTAGATACCCGTAAACTGAAATTGCGAGTATCCGTTTGGATACCCGTGAATTTCGACGAAAAGCAAGGCCTGAGGTGCAAGTTGGTGGAGTACCCTTGACTTAATGTCAGGGTACTGGCAAGTCGAAGTGTCCCCCGAAGATAGATGCAAGACAGCCTTTGCAACCAGGAAAGGTCTGTACCAGTTCCGAGTTATGCCGTTCGGGCTGTGCAATGCGCCCGGGACCTTTGAGCGGCTAATGGAAGCCATCCTAGCAGGACTCCATTATGATACGTGTCTCGTCTACCTTGACGATATCATCGTTTTTGGACGGACGTTTGACGAGATGATTCAGCGTCTTGATGGGGTCTTCGAGAGGTTAAAACAACATGGTCTTAAGCTCAAGCCGTCCAAGTATGTCATAGGGGCACGACAAGTCCTTTATCTAGGCCACGTAGTATCACAGAATGGGATTGGAACTGACCCACAGAAGATCCGTGTTGTACGAGACTGGCCGCCACCCGTTTCGCAGACCGAGGTTCGGAGCTTCCTGGGTCTCTGCAGCTACTATCGACGTTTCATCCGGGACTTTGCCACCATTGCAGCGCCGCTGCATACGTTAACTGAAAAGAAGGCAGTCTTCATATGGGGCAACACAGCGCAGCAAGCCTTCGACACCCTGAAAGACAAGCTGACAACCGCGCCTGTGCTTGCTATGCCAGAATTTAGGCTCCCTTTCATTTTGGACACGGACGCGAGTAACTATGGCATCGGCGCCGTTTTGTCACAGGTAATAGATGGAGAAGAGAAGGTCGTGGCATACGCCAGTCGTGTGTTGTCGAAGGCCGAACGAGCCTACTGTGTGACGAGAAGAGAACTGCTGGCTGTTGTGCATTTCGTCAAATGCTTTCGACACTACCTGTTTGGGCGGAAGTTCCTGCTTCGCACCGATCACGGCTCGCTGAGATGGCTCATGCGGTTCAAGGAACCGGAGGGACAGCTGGCCCGTTGGATTCAAGCCCTTGGCGTCTACGATTTCAACATCGAGCATCGTCCGGGTCGAAAACATGGTAACGCCGACGCACTGAGTCGTATCCCATGCAAACAGTGTGGTCGATCAAGCAGCGATGACGTTCAGGCAGCCGCCCGTGTGATTGAGATGGTGTCGCCAACCGAAGGGTTCGGCCGAGCCCAGGCCGAAGATCCCGACCTACAACCTGTTCTCGACTGGGTGCGGCAAGGTAGCCGACCAAAGCGAGAAGATGTCAGTCCGTACGGACTCGTCACGAAGAGCCTGTGGGGTGCCTTCGATATGTTGGAGATTTGCGATTCACTGCTGGTTAGACGTTGGGTGGATGACCGTGGTAATGTCAAGCGACGACTGCTGGTTGTACCTCGTTCCTTGCGCCGTAAAGTGTTAAAAGAGTGCCACGACGGTCCCACCGGTGGACATCTCGGAGTAAAGAAGACTTTAGCGAAGGTGAGGCAGGCCTATACCTGGCCTGGCCTGCAGACGGACATACGCCTATGGTGCCGAAGCTGCGATGTATGTAACAGAAGAAAACAGGCTGGACGCAAACCGCGAGGACCACACAGTGGACAGATGACTGGTTGTCCGGGAGAGAGGATTGCAGTCGACATCCTTGGGCCAATGCCTGAGACGGGCAGTGGAAACCAGTATATTGCGGTCATCGGAGACTATTTTACTCGTTGGGTCGAAGCCGTTGCCATGCCCAACCAAGAAGCTCCTACTGTTGCACAGGCTGTGATGGAACACTATGTGACCAAGTTCGGTGTTCCAATGGCGATCCATTCGGACCAAGGCCGCCAGTTTGAGAGCCGAGTTTTCAAAGGGATGTGCCGAATTTTGGGGATGAGGAAGACAAGGACGACGCCATACCACCCCCAATCGAATGGCATGATTGAGCGGTTCAACAGAACATTAGCCCAAATGCTACATGCCAGTGTTGACCGTCATCCAAGCGACTGGGACTTGCATATACCGCTTGTAGTGATGTCCTATCGTGCTACAGCCCATGAGACGACAGGGTTCTCGCCGAATATGATGGTGTTCGGGAGAGAAGTCTCTCTGTCGTCTCACTTGGTACTGGGAGCTCCTCCACGTCAGCAAGTGGAACCTACGGAGTGGGTAGGAGAACTACGGGATGAGATGGACGAGATTCATCGTAACGCCCGAGAAGTGACTGGGAAGAGCCTGCGGCACCAAAAGAGGGTATATGATAGCAAGGCCTTTCCGCAAAAGTATAAACCGGGAGATCGGGTTTACCTGTACCTTTCTGCTCCCAGACGAGGAGAGAATCGGAAGCTTCGGAACCGCTGGGCGGGACCATACGTGATAAAGGAAGCTCTCACGGACGTGACCTACCGTATTGCAGATGAGGAAGGAGGTCTCCGGGTTGTTCACCATGACAAGCTGAAGCCTTTCTATGCTCGTGAGATGTCCTCCAGTGAGTCAGAAGAAACGTCTGGCGACGATGGAGATGTAGAATCAGATGATAGCGTCGGACATGGGGCTATCTTTCCGTACCCCATGGAACCATCGACTGTCGTCAGAACGCCGACTGTTGACCGGCGTCCTCGATTGACCCGCGGCGGGCGTGAGATACGGCGACCACGGAGATTTGCCGATTTCGAGGTTGATTTGCAGTCTGCATCACCATTGGATCTCGAGATGGAAGCTTTACCCCCGGCCGAGGCCGAGACAGAACGGCGGCGGACGACCCGAGGTCGAGTGATTAGACGCCCCGCGCGTTATCGGGATTAATGTAATTCGGCAGTGTTTGGTCAGTCCCGTGAAGCAGGGACCTGATGTCTCCTCCTTCAGTGACGACCCAGCAGACCGCTGGGAGGAATGTCTGATGTAATTCTACCGTATTTAAGCCTTTGTTATTATACTGTGGACTATCGGAGGAAAGACTCACCTGTGATTGGTAGCTGAGCCGAGCTTCACGACGAGGGCGTCGTGTTTTCGAAGGCGTGGGTAGTGTGACGAAAATGCCCGTGAGAATGTTATTTTCGTTCTATGCGGACATTCTATATAGCATTGTGAATGGACCGATAATGGTGGATATTCGACTTACCTGTATTAACTGTGCGCTGAAACTTTCAGCGAGGGAAGTGTAAATATCCCTGACACGCATCTTGCATCGAAACCGGGCGAGAGAAGTCGGACTCTGTTGATCTGACACGAAATCCAACACCGCCTGAGTCTACACTTTCGTTTTATGGGGGCTGCCATGTTTGGGCGCGCAAAGGATTCTGGGAGCCAGAGCCTATATAAGACGTAGAGAATGGACGTTCGGCATTCTGTCATAGACATTCGGCCAGTAAGTATCGTGCGGGAGAGCACAGAGACAGGATCGCCGCAAATGCGCCGAAAGGGCCGAAAGTGCCGATTTATTGCCGAAATAGCACCGAACTGGGTTGGAAAGCCGAGAGCTGAGCCATAGCTTAGGAATAATAGATACTAACACGCACAGTATCTGAGGACGAGAAGTCCACAGTGGTTCGCACGTCTACAGTAGTTGTTATTCAGCATGTATGACGCATTAAAGTCTAACTTCTAACTGTACCGTGCGAACGATATCTACGGGAAATACAGAGCACCAAATATCCCACACCTGCAGCCTATTTTCATACAAATGCCATTCAGTATGTATTAAACATTAAAGTCTGGTATTTTGTCCGCGGCTAACGTTTTGCTTCGGCAATAGGTGATTAACGGTTTATTAGCCAGTGGTATTCGTACATAGGAACAGGTTCAGTGTAGTCCTCTACCTGAGCACCGGGCCGAAGTACTTTGCCGCAGTCCTCGGTTAATAGCAAATTATCACCGCTAGCGTTGGCTATGTATTTTACATGATTACAAATACTTACTCACACACAGACACCAGATCATCGGCCTTCGGGACGAGATCTGCACATACAGCTCACACTAGCTCGCACTTCAACACAGACTAGCGTTCGAGGTTACGACCGAGAATTGCGTACGTCTAGTTCACTCACCCACCTTACTCCTATTGGTCGTATACAGGCTTCGGCTAGATGCGATCAATAACACATACTTGCTTACATACAAGATCGTCGGCCTTAGGGACGGAATAGATCTAATCACAGTCACCTACACCAGTTACCTACAGGCCTCGGCTAGGAGTAACTGATAACACAAGCTTACATCCACTGTACATATTTACACTGTCGCAGGGCTCGAATTATGCTTTGCCGCAAGACTCTGAATTCTATTACAAATCATTGATATTAATTGACATTACACTGTAAGGTAATAATAAACCCCCGAGACCAGGGCATTATTACCACATATATATGCAGACAATCTGAGCCTATTAACTCGTTCTTGGGTCAACGCCGTGAGGGCCGAAGTCGGGTCGCCGAAGTCGGGTCGCCGAAATCGGGCCGAGCCGAAGACGTGAAGTCTGCCGAGCCGAAGTCGGGTCGCCGAATTCGGGTCGCCGAAATCGGGCCGCCGAAGACGTGAAGTCTGCCGAGCCGAAGACGGGTCGCCGAATTCGGGCCGAGCCGAAGACGTGAAGTCTGCCGAGCCAAAGACGGGTCGCCGAATTCGGGCCGCCGATAACAGAGAAGTGCCGAGCCGAAAGGGGCTGCCGCCGAAGACGCTGTGGGGTGCCGTACAGGCCGACGCCGCCGAAAGGCTACTGCTAGGAGAGGCAGTGATACGGAGAGGATTCCAGAGACGATTAATAACGCTTAGATGAACTGGGCCGTGTAACCTGAGACACGGTAGACGTTCCATACAGTCCGGGGCTACGCCTACAACCGGAGAGGAACCAGAGACGCCGTACCATACCACGACGAGAGCCAGTCTGGACGAGACTGGGCCGTGACGCGTCATAGATAGGGTCTTTTGTATATATTGTATATTATTAGTCTTTCTCTTTAAGATAAAGATAACACTTAACGATAACTACCTCTAGAGTAGGGATCTTTATTACAGCTATTGTGCGCGCACAGAGCTGTGTACATTGCAGAATACAATATTATTACTTTATTATTGCCTTGGTTGTTTCTACAGGTCCCTCCCATCCTACCTCCTCGATCCAGACAAGGTGACAGGTTGAATCGGACCTTCCTCGTTGGCCAATTCCAGTCATACGAAACTGCGTTCACATCAGCCTGACAATTTGTCACAGGGGCCTGAGACCATGCCGCCTCAAGTCTCGTGTACACCGCAAAGATAGACGTTTTCTGACCGCTCGAACGTCACATTCTCATTCACCAAACGCTATATAGACGATCTTCTTGCTGTGCATAATCACTCTATAATTTCCACCGTCACTGGAATTGAAGGAAACTACAGATGACCCTAACGGCACATCTTATGTAGACCTATATCTCTATAAATATGAAGCGGGCCTTCTCTCTCGTCGACTTTACGACAAAAGAGATGATTACAATTTCGACATCGTAAACTATCCCTATCTGTAGAGTAATATACCAAAGGACCCTGCATAATGCGTTACTCAAATTCGTAACTGTTTATTACACTGTTCTCATTCTATCCCAATTCAATGCAAATCAATTCAATTTTTATTTAACTTCAGTTCATTAATAGTATCTGTGTTCAAGAAAACTGATCGTAGATATATTAATGTCGGAAGCCATAAAGCATTCTTTAGCTTGACTACATACAAGAGATATTATTTATGGGGTGTTTCCTTGTTTATAGAGTTGCTTGAATTTCTCATTAAAAATATCTATGTGAAATTTGGCAACACAATATATCAGCAGCATATAGGTATTCCAATGGGTACTAATTGTGCACCCCTGTTGGCTGACCTGTATCAGTTCTCTTATGAATATGACTATATGCAGGCGCTTTCAAAAACCGATCCATTTAAAGTCCGTTCCTTCTCATTCACCAAACGCTATATAGACGATCTTCTCGTTGTGGATAATCGCTATATAAATGAGGCAGTGAAGGATATATATCCACGTTCACTGGATTTGAAGGAAACTATAGATAGCCCTACAGGCACATCATATTTAGATCTCTATCTCTATAAAAATGAAGTGGGCATTCTCTCTCGTCGACTTTATGACAAAAGAGATGATTACAATTTCGACATCGTCAACTATCCCTTTCTGGACAGTAATATTCCATATAGTATATGGCGTATACATATCTCGCTTAGTAGCATTTGCTAGATCCCGTGTTAAATGTAACGATTTTAATCAACTTCACAAGACATTATTGCAGAAACTTATAAAACAGGGCTAAATCATCAAGCGCCTCCACTCAAAGTTTCTCAAATTTGGCGAAACATATCGCATGCTGATAGCAAAATACGAGCGTAGCGTAGTGTTCATATGAACAATCACAATCATTGCGTGACTGAGATGCATCATACTCTAGATAATGAGAGAATACTGATCAGCAATACGAATTTGATATTTTCGAACATCATGATGCCTTGCCGGCATTATTGAAAACTGTTGACGGCTTCTCTCTTGCAGGACAATAGCTCATTTTTATACTATGATTGTCTTTTTGAATTTGGTGCTAATGCTGTTACATGGAATATGGAATAGGTCTTCGAATTACGGATACCGATATTCTTTAATGGACGACGGCTGAATAATGAATGACAGACCAGACGCTAGTAATTTGATATTTTTGGAACATCATGATGTCGTGCTGGCATCATTGAAAACTGTTGATTGCTTCTCTCTTGCATGGAACTAGTCTAGTTTTATTCATACCATGATTTATGCCCCAGGTCAGGTGCAATACAGAAGTACCAAAATAAAGTACCTCCACTACAAGAATGTGTTCAGTTGGCACGAAGTACAATATTTTATATTGTATACTCAGAAAAATTTCAAGGCACCGAGTCTCATCATTCTCCAGTAACAGGACCATGAAGCATTGCATTCGTGCAAAATAGTTGAATCTGAGGCGAAAACAATTCTTATTGTTCTCTGTAAACATATGAAGATAAACGATAACCAGAACCAGATTTGGTCTACGACTACGTATTGGAACAACGAGTATGCTGTATCAAGCTGGTTCTGGTTATCGTTTATCTTCATATGTTTATAGAAAGAAATATGAGTTGTTTTCGCCTCAAAACTGGCGATTTTTTGCACGAATGTACTACGGTACTTCAATGCCTTGTTATTCGAGAATGATGAGACTCAGTGCCTTGAACCTTTTCTGAGTATACTATATAATATTGTACTTCATGCCAACTGAACAATTTCTTGTATGCAATATTTTATTTTGGCACTTCTATCGCACCTGTTCTGGGGCCATTTACCCATCTAAACATACATGGTCCTTTTTCCATCTCAATAATCGTGAAGACCCGATTAATTTTTATGTTTCCGACGATAGAATTTTTTTAATATTTTTAAAATAGTTAGATATTATTTTCTTCTCAATTAATAAGCAAAAAAAGATGGCGGTGATCGATCTCATTTGGATTTTGGAATTGCCCGAAGCGGCCATCATGTAAAAATGGCGGAAAATCAGATTCGAGGGAGACAACCCATACCCTTCAATCTTCCGTCACAACTTCAGCATAACGCCAGACCCACGGCAGTGTTTGCGCTACGGATTTCTCTGATGCTCTGATTCTCTTTCTGGGTTTTTTTTATATATTATATTTGACAAATTTGTCGATACATTATTGGAATCGCGGCTTCGTACAAAACAACTTCGATTATGTCTTGTATTTTAGCTGAAGACTAAAACCAACACGTCACTTGTTTTTTCTTGATTCATCGGATATTGACTAGGATGCTACTTTAATATATATCTACTGAATTAAATATTATATTCCGACGGGAATTTGATACATTTTATAGGCAAGTAGTTAAATTTTAACAAAATGTAAATATCTATAACTAGTCAGGCAGATATGTGAAATGATTGTGCACTTTGTGATAAAAGCATGAAACTTGGCAGGATGATAGATAAACACATATGATTTATTTTTGAAGGGGGAGTCCGGCTTGGAAATCCGTAGTTTGGCCACCATCTTGGATTTCAAAATGGCCGCCATCAAAAACCACATAGTCGCATTTCTGCACTTCTGAGACACATAGGAGGCCAATTTAAACGGTTATACGCATATTTGCGTACTCAAGGAAGTTGATCGAGACAGTTTTGTTGCATCAGAACTGATGGATTTCAAGATGGCGGCCGTTTTCTTTTCAAAATGGCTGCCGAGAATCGCTTATTTTTAAACTTCTACTTCTGAGTGGCCTAAAATGGTTTTTGATGTCTTTGAACACTGGCTACTTGTGGATAGGTGACACGTGTGGTTAAGTTTCCACATGAACAGCTACAATAAAAGCGCGGTTGAGATACTAAGGCTGCATCCAAGAATCCTCCGTATTCTAATGTCTGAAATTGAGGTGCCAAGAGAAGTTTTTCTGTAGACTGATATGGTTGCTTTTCAGTCGCCAAACCTCAACTTTACCCACATTTTACATAACTCTCCAACTTAGCTGATATCTGGAATAGGTCACATATTGGGTATTTACCGAATACTCTACATTTGATTGACCTGACATGTGGCATCGTGTATTCACATCGGTGATGCTTGCAATATATGAAGTCAGTGACGCTGGAGACTAATCTCCGTGACAGATGCAGAGAGCTGCGTATAATTCGAATAAATTAAGCTTGTTGCATGTTTCCCCAATATGGGTCTTGCGTTCCAAATAGAACAGGATAATTTCTCAGGAGTCAAAATGGCTGCTATTCAGTTTTCGTCTTAGTTTTCCATCCCCACTCACTCGAAGAAGCCTTTCTCGAACAACAGAGAAAAAGCTAACCCCAAATGCGGCGGGTCTGTACGACGGATATCTCACCATGACTCCCTTCTTTGTGAGAATTCACTCGACACTCTTATACTTTACTGGATGATTTTTCTACAAACACTCAGTTGCATTTCAACCATCGCAAAGAAACACCAAGCTTGTTGATGAGTTGTTAACATACCTAGCGTCTAGTCCTTCATTCAATATTCATCCATCGTCAATAATAGAATTTCTGCTCCCATAATTCATATAACAGCATTCATAGCACCAAATTAAAAACAATCACACAATTCAAGCGCGAAGAGAAAATGCATTCTTCAGCGATGTCAGTTGGGGCTTGGACTTCGACACTTCGCGGCAGCTTGACCGTTTTGAGTCCGCTTGTTTTGAGTGATGAAGTCATACATGGAATTTCTCTAGATATGTTTCTTTGGGAACTGTTGAGATTGATTCTCTCAAAGGTCCAGCGAATCATTACTGTCTCCAGGAAAGGGTTTCCAATATTTCTCGAAGAATCCAAAAAGCAAACCATTTTAATATGGAACACTATTTGAATTCCCTTTTTCATTTACTTCGTATATGCTTATGGTTGATCATGGATGTACATGTATACTAGTCAATTATCGTTATGATGCAAGTGTCTATAGCTGTTTCGGAGCTGTCTGGTTCAACACTTGTTTCCAACCAGGAGCAGGTTGTCAGGACAAAGCTTTGGAAATTAGAGTTGTGGTTTTGCTAGATGTGTGTGCTCCAGTGATAAATAGTTCAGAAAATATCTGTTTGTGGCGGTTGCAATTATTCGTCTCAGTTTGGAATTTCTGAAGTAGTGGGTTTTTTTTTACGTACAGGCATTGTTGTCTGGCTTCAACACATATTTCCACAAACAAAGATGAAATAAGGACTACGAGACACTGTAAGGGTCCTGTGCCATTTTTGCTCAGGGCATACTAAGCAATGCGAATTTTGCCGACTTTGGCAAAACGTATATAATGAGTCCCTGCGCATTCAGTGAGAGGCCACATTTTACAATTCAGTAGTCCACTAAAGATGTCAAGATGTACTAAGATTACTGAGATAAAAATGAGCCTTATCCAACCGATCATCAGCAAAGTCAATTCACGACATTTGTTTTTCGCAAACATCTGTGTGGGGTCGCATGGCCGGTCCTTAAATTATGTGAGCCTACTCAGCGCAAAAAGGGCAAC
Organism: Hanleya hanleyi; assembly: GCA_036873755.1. NCBI lineage: Eukaryota > Metazoa > Mollusca > Polyplacophora > Lepidopleurida > Hanleyidae > Hanleya > Hanleya hanleyi. The sequence goes on along the minus strand of JAVTVY010021541.1, from coordinate 66,586 downwards.
AGGACTTCCTGTAAGGGCAACATAACTTCCTGTAAGGGCAGCAGGACTTCCTCTAAGGCCAATGGCACCATTTACAAGCTATTCAAATGTAGTCATGCCTGTATTTGATATATTCGAGTGTAATATTCATAGATTCAGTTTGTCGTTGAAATCCCATGCCCGAATCAGCCATACAAATGATGCAAACATCAGAACTAGTAGTTCAACCTGCAGATTTGTATGCCAGTACTAGAACTTTGGATTTCAATCACACTTTTGACGACTCGGCTGACAGGAGAGGCAACCCGAGAACCAGCCTCATCCCCTATTCAATGCTTCAAGCTGTGACACTTTGCATGTCAACAACAGTATGACTAACCATCTCTACCATGCAACTAAGTTCGATCGTAAGAGAAATTGTGGTCAACAAATATAACATGGATTACTGATATGAGCCTATTCAATTTCCGGAGTAACTGATAAATATGAATCTGGTAATGGAACCAGCACAACATTCCACAGTCAACTGACAAGCATGGCAAAACCAGTTCATCGCGTCGACAAAAGAATATGCCTAACCTATCACGGATCACGATTAATTGCTAACTCTAATAACTTCGAGGATAATCCCGGCAACATAACCTGGTCAATTTGATATATGTATATGTGATATGGTATTTCTATTGTAACTACAGTGGTGACGTCAGGATGTTTCAAAAGAAATATATCAATATATTTGATGAAAATTTATTCTATACTAATGTCGGAGAATTTTATACCAAGACCTTTCCAAAAGTTTGCGGTTGAACTCTCTGACTGCTGGCATATCCTATTGCGAAAATTCTGGACGTGCTTGCATAATACAGACATATTTTGTGGTAAGTTCAGCCTTTTAGCTCCAGGTGTGGGGAGACTATTTCCAGGGCATCGCCTACTAAGACCAGACAGGGCTGGACCCAATATCGCCAAGGCAGAATTAACTGATATTGATCATGCCACTTCCACTGGCTATATATTCAAGAATGCTGAAGCGCTTATCAGATTTAGTTTTTTTGTTAGCATTTTAGTATCCATGTGTATGATAATATTGGTCATCTCCGACTGGACATTATTTCACACAGTAGAAGTCCCTTAAACAGTTTCCTCGGCTAAAGCAATGTGTAAACCAGCCTTGTATCAGATATCCATTTCAGGTTTCAATGTTCGCTGATGGCGAAAAGCTTGATATCGAAGATGGTGTACTAATAGGGACGTTTAACCATAAAAAGCTTGCCAAGGAACATGTCTAGTCCATGTACATGTATGACCCAATCATTCGAGACAGACTGACTCAACCAAGTCCACTGTGTCGCGACTTGTCGAAGGTCAAGCCAGGGTCGGCCTCGTTGAAGAATACTATTGTCTACGAGGTTATACAAAAATCTTTGTGTTTCTGTTTGATCATACACGTAGCAATGGAACTATTGATGTTTGTAGAGGTCTGGAAGAGCTCCCCATCGAAGGGAGTGCGTATAATATAGCACATCGAAAGACCCGCCGTTCAGGTTCGTCCTATTTGGACTTGGTTTCTTCCCCGTTTTTTATGAGAAACTTCTCTAAGTAAGTTTGGATAGGGAATTATACCAAAGATGAATGACAGCCAGTCTGGTGTCCATTTTCAGAAGCCAGTGCATTCTATCAGTAAAAGCTGATGTGGCTGCATGATCAATTGTAGATGCAGCAAGGTTAAGGTATATTGCAGGTATCAACTACGTGAATGAGTGTCTACTGCTGGGAAAAAATAATCTTAAGAAAGTAGAATTTTGTCTATCGATTCACCTAAGTCACATAACCGTTGAAATAAGCGATTCTCGGCAGCCATTTTGGAAAAATATGGCCGCTATCTTGAAATCCATCCGTTCTAGTGCAGCAAAGATGTGTTGATCAACTTCCTTGGGTACGCAAATGTGGGGATAGCCGTTTAAATTAACCTTCTATGTGTCTTAGAAGTGCCGATTTGCGAATCTGATGGTTTCTGATGGCGGCCATTTTGTAATCCAAGATGGCGGCCAACTACGGATTTTCAAGCCGGACTCCCCCTCTAAAAATGAATAATATGTGTTTCTCTGTCACTATGCAAAGTTTCATGCTTTTATCACAAAGTGCACAATCGACCCATTTTTTGTTACATATCTGCCGGACTAAACCTGATACTTTCCGTAATAGTATAGGCTCTGGGGGGGTTTCTGTGTACATCTCTCTTTTACAGCGAAACTTGGTATTTTCTTGTTCTGCATGTTGAGACCCTAGGAAAAAGTTTGGGTAACACTCCCAGATCAAGTACGTTTTTTCTGCACAGCCTAATACATGACTACGCCTTGACGCCAATCAGCCAAAATAGCAAATTTCAGTTTTCATGGAATAATTCAAGAGTAGGCAGCATTAGATTCAAATGAAACATTTATTTATCATGTTTAGACATAACTAACACATTTTTAGCATGGTTCAATACCATAATCCTTCATTTTCAGCACAAAAATACACTATTTAGCGACATTTTGCCCAAAAATCACTTTCAGTTTGAAAGTCGCTCAAAATTCGATCACCCCTCATACACCCAATTTTGTAGATAAAGCAACCAAAATTGGTCAGAAGTTTCCTTATTAAGTCTTTTGATAACTCCATGCATCATATTTATGATTCAGGGTATTGTATGGTGACAAATGTCAACAAAAGTTACCCCTACCCCCAAAAAGCGGCATTAACCAAATTTGGTTAAATTGGTCTAACTTTAAAAGTAAGTCTGATATGAAGTTGGTTTTGGTGTCTATGCATGGGTTTTTGATACCAAGCTATTCATTGAAACCATAATTAACCCCTTTTGAGTTAACCTAATTTGCATAAATTCAAAATGGCCGCCAAAAGCTCCAGGTTATGTCATTAGTCAAGAAGGACAAAGACAAAGTAAGTGTTACAGTAAGTCCAATAGAGTTTTTTGTATGGATCTGTGATGCCACAATCATGAAATATCACTGCTTAATCAATGCACGTAGGCCTATACCTATTCAAATTGATTAATTTGCATAAATCCAAGATGGCAGCCATGTACAGACAAAATTGACAGTGGTTAATTACATGCCCAGGCATGATTAATCGCGATTTTTAACGCAAACGCAAACAAAACTGTTTGAGTAAAATCCATCCAGTGATAATCTCTCTCAGAACTACTTGAGAAGGTGCTGCCATCTACCTTAAGGAATCTACAACATCTTGAAGCCATGTGCATTTCAGGAAGCAGACATTTTGTTTTGGACCTGTTCTTTGTTCGCTTGAGGAGCTACCCATTCGTTCCATGGAAACTGTGCCTTGTCCGATGAAAGGGTATAGAGTATGACAAACAACCCAAATAGGATTTCAGCAGCAATGTTCATACCATGATAATTTGTTTCCTGATCTTTCTAATTGGTCAACATGCATATCCAATAGGCATATGTTTGTCACGAAGGCTATACTCCAGAAGTATTTTTTATTGATAGATACTTGGTATATACCGGATTAATGTAACTTTATCATCTCCATGATTGGCCTTTGTCATCTTCTGGCACTCTAACAGCGTTATATAAGACAATTTGATTGAATTAAACCTTTAAAAACAAGACCTATGAGTGGTGCCCTCTTTTTTGAGTTGTTGAACTAAATTTCTACTATTTTCGATGCATAGTATGTTGAAAATTGCTTGAATACGGATAAAGATCACTGTGGCTTATCAGTCTTTCACATTTCATATTTTCAGTATACAGTCAGTCCTTGCCAGTGGTTAGTTAGACTTAAAGCATCAGAACGTCAAGGATTTGTTGGTGACGACTGAATCTGTAACACTCTCAGGACCGCCTGAAGACAGTTCGTTTGATGCGACTTGTTTGATGCGACTGCGACTCGGAAGAGTCTCGCTAAATGCCAAGAACCTTCGCGTTCTGAGCAGGAAGAAGATAGGAGTACTCGTTCCCAGTCTGTCCGCCATCCACCGAATAGAGAGACGACCACGACAGTCTTACGACAAGTGAAGTGTATTATCTGTGACAGTACATCGCACAAACAATGCGAATCTTGAAGGTAACACGTTCGGGTGAAGACATCATCTTGAAAGAAGTTTGTCGCAACTAGAAAGGCTGAAGCACGGCCCGATTCACTGATGCGATATTTTGTGTACTGTTGTTTGTGGGATTTACTGTCACAGATAATACACTTCACTTGTCGTAAGGCTGTTGTGGTCGTCTCTGTATTCGGGGGATGGAGAACAGCCTGGGAACGAGTACTTCTATCTTCTTCCTGCTCAGAATGCGAAGGGTCTTGGCATTTAGCGAGACTCTTCCTTTTCTATAGAGAACAGAAGTCATGGTGTACTTTTTATAACACTGATTGGTCACATGATAAACAAACATATCTCCTTTAACCAGCTTAAGTCGCTTGAGAACTTGATCATTGTGGACGTCACTTGCTAATCGTATCCTTTTGCAACCATTAGTTGTGCTCATGGTTTTATTCCCTGCGCTTTTCTGGCAGATGGTGATTTAATCACATCAAACGAACTTCGGGCCGTCCTGAGAGTGTTACAGACTCCATCGTCTCCAACTCCAACAACAAATCCTTGACGTTGATGCAATCCGAAACTGTTGATGCTATAAGTCTAACTAACCACTGGCAAGGACCGACTGTATGCTGAAAATATGAAATGTGAAAGACTGATAAGCCACAGTGATATATTTATCCGTATTTAAGCAATTTCCAACACACTATGCATCGAAAATAGTGGAAATTTAGTTCAACAACTCAAAAAAAAGAGGGCACCACTTACTAGTCATAGGTCTGGCTTTTAATGGCTTATTTCACTCAAATTGTGACATATATAACGCTGTTAGAGTGCCAGAAGATGACAAAGACCAATCATGGAGATGTTAAAGTTACATTAATCCAGTAGGCCTATATATACCAAGTATCTATCAATAAAAAATACTTCTGAAGTTTGGCCCTCGTAACAAACATAGGCCTACTGGATATGAATGTTGAGTCTTGTTGACCAATTAGAAGGATCAGGAAACAAATTATCATGATATGAGCATTGCTGCTGAAATCCTATTTGGGTTGTTTCTCATACTCTATACCCTTTCATCGGACAAGGCACAGACGCAGTTTCCATAGAACGAATGGGTAGCTCCTCAAGCGAACAAAGAACAGGTCCAAAACAAAATGTCTGCTTCCTGAAATGCACATGGCTTCAAGATGTTGTAGTTTCCTTAAGGTAGATGGCAGTACCTTCTTAAGTAGTTCTGAGAGAGATAATCACTGGATGGATTGTACTCAAACAGTTTTGTTTGCGTTTGTGTTAAAAATCGCGATTAATCATGCCTAGGCATGTAATTACCCACTGTCAATTTTGTCTGTACATGGCTGCCATCTTGGATTTATGCAAATTAATCAATTTGAATAGGTATAGCCTACGTACAATTATTAAGCAGTGATATTTCATGATTATAACACCACAGATCCATACAAAAAAACTCTATTGGACTTACTATAACACTTACTTTGTCTTTGTCCTTCTTGACTGATGCCTTAACCTGGAGCTTTTGGTGGCCATTTTGAATTTATGCAAATTAGATCAACTCAAAAGGGGTTGATTATGGTTCCAGTGAATAGCTTGGTATCAAAAACCCATACATAGGCACCAAAACCAACTTCATATCAGACTTACTTTTAAAGCTAGACCCATTTAACCAAATTTGGTTAATGTCGCTTTTTGGGGGTAGGGGTAACTTTTGTTGACATTTGACCCCACTGTCACTATAAAATACCCTGAATCCTAAATATGACGCATGCAGTTATCAAAAGACTTAATAAGGAATCTTCTTACCAATTTTGGTTGCTTTATCTACAAAATTGGGTGTCTGAGGGGTGATCGAATTTTGAGCGACTTGCAAACTGAAAGTGATTTTGGGGCAAAATTTCGCTAAATAGCGTATTTTTTTGCTGAAAAAGAAGGTTTATGGTATTGAACCATGCTAAAAATGTGTTAGTTATGTCTAAACACGATAAATAAATGTTACATTTGAATCTAATTCTGTCTACCAGTGAATTATATATGAAGACTCAATTTCAGCATTTTGCCCGATGTCATAATCATGTATTGGGCTGTGCAGAAAAAAATGCACTTGATCTGGGAGTGTTACCCAAACTTTTTCCAATGGTCTCAACATATAGAACAGGAAAATCTCAAGTTTTGCTGTAAAAGAGAGATGTACACAGAAACCCCCCCAGAGCCAGGACTATAACTTGTGTGTGAATATAAAATTCGTTCATACGAGCGAGGATTGCAACATTGTGGCATTTTCTCTACAATATATCAGAACTGGCAATAGAATAGATAGACTATGGATAGTACACGGAGACCACTCAACCCATAAATGAGATAAGAGCGTGTATGAAGAAAACGCGAGAGTAAATCAGAGGAGAAAATTCATCATATCTCATAGCCTGGAATAGGAGCATCTATGAGGAAAAATCCACTTTATTTGTATTTTCAATCTGCGACAGTCTGCAGCTTGAAATTTAAGGGGATGTGGGCGATAACAAACTCATCGTAAATGGGAGACAAGGCAAGAAACAAACTACACAGCTTACTACTACTTCAGCTTAATAATTTTTAGACCAATTGAAGTACAAAGTTTGTCATTGCGCACACTCATAATGTCGGCATTATTTTCTGTACTATTCCAATTTCGAGCACAAGTACGTTTTATGAAGGATAGTGGCAATTAAGCGGTCCCTAGAGGGCAGGAATTGTTTTTTCATAGTTTCCCACGGGGTCTCATCTCGACTCAACACAGCTGTGGCATTGAAACCCCTGAATGATCATTATTTAATTAAATAGTCCAATTTGTGTCACTGCTTTTTGGTACAGCTGACAATCAGCAAAAGAGAACTAGGAACGTATTAAAGGTAGATATTTTTGTTGAAGATACCACAAGTTTTTAAAACCAAATAAAATTCATTTCGGATGTTTTCTCTGGATGGTGCATGGGATGGATTTGACATATTTTCATACATTTTCTGGAAGTTTCCAGAGAAGTTAAAGGGAGTTGAAGGGGATTTTCACGTCTTTTCTTTGTGAATTCTTATGTTCTGAAATATGGCATGGATATTCCGATAATATATACTAAAAGAAGGTATAGCTATTATTAGCCGAAACGCGAAATCCATTGTCTCTTTCCAGCCGGATAAAATTCAGTGTGGAGGTACCCTGTTGTGTGTGTGTGCAATTAGCAGCGCGACGGCATTATGACGTACGCGCTATGAATACATGACGTTGTGCGCATCAGCAAGGGTGAGGAACGTCCTTAAGCGAAATTGGATTCTAAATCGAAGAGCTGTGATACTACACATACGAGCGTCTAGTCCGTCATTTAAGATTCAACCGTCATCCATTAAAGAATTTCCGCGTCCACATCCATAGATCTAATTCATATAATAGCAAATCACCCATCTAAAGATACAAGGTCCTTTGCTTTAGGCGTCCGTAGTTCCACCATTCCACGGAGAAATTTATGTAGAACTCCGTTTGATTTGGTAATAAGGCTACTGTGTTTTTCATCACATATATGTATGTATGTATTTATCCTTTACACATTAAAACATTTATATCCACTGAAAACAAAAGTACTGGACGGCGCCTGTAGAATCTCATGGGATTCGAACCCACAAACTTTTGATGAGGCAATCAAATATAGAACCAATTCTATCGAAGTATCCACACAACTAAGCAAGTACAGAAGAATTAACTCGCTTACACACACAGAGCTGTGAGTTGTGCAAGCCGATGTTCATCGATCCATTACCCGGGGTTGGAGACCCTCCAATGTATGCATTATTAGTATAAAAGGCTCAGTTGATAGAGGGTTCCCGAATGGTAAACCCGGACGTTCAATCGTTATGAGGGTGAAACGTGGGGTGTGATTGAGTGGAGGGAAATATCTATTTCCTTGACACTGTTTGTGTATGTTGAACTAACTTTACAAGAAATTCTCTCAAAATGGGATTGGTTCATTAGCATAAAGAAGGTTATTCTGAGAATTTGTCGGATAGTAAAAACTTTCTTTGGGCAAGATCCAGTCAGTCAAGCTTTCTTCTTTCTCGCTTTGACCATTCCTTCGCGTATACTGTTCGAGTGTCGTAATGACTATCTTATTGTCAGTCTCCTCATGTTACATATCTCAATAAGAGTGTTTTAGGTCTTTGATGCATACTATACCAAGTATCCTCATAGTGTTCGTATGAACAGTCACAATCAAAGCGTGACTGAGATACATCATACTCTAGATAAAGACTTTACAACGTAGATCATACGGATTAAGAATACTGATCAGCGATACGGATTTGGTATTTTTGGAACATCATAATGTCGTGCTGGCATCAGTGAAAACTGTTAGTCCAGTCAAATTGAGGTTTGACCCACCACAAATTGCAACAGAATTGTTTTTGCTGCAGTGCATTTCCGAAAGGTCTCTTGAATAACATACTAAAAGTCTACAAACAGATATGCATGGGAAATATATTAAATTTCTAGGTATTTTTCGCGAAATTTCAGTGTTTACCTGTCTCTTCTCCTATAGGAAAACCTTGTACTTGGTACTAAGCATGGAAGAAATGGGTCATTACTTACACTCATTCCATTTGTTATCATATCAAGGTTATACTCAGCCTAAAATAATACCCTTGCACGAAAATATTTATGGAGAAATTCAAAATGGCGGACGTATGGGGTCATTCTAAATCTGAACTTTTTACCATTTTCATGACAGTCCAAGCAATCTATCTGGTTTTTTTAGCTGGACCCAAAACAAATTGCAACATAATTCTTTTCACTGGTATGCATTTCTAATAGGTTCCCAGAACAACATACTAAAAGTCTACCAAAATCTATTAGGTGGAGATACGACTTTTTTTGAAAAAAATGATACGCCATTAAAATAGGCCATTATGCCTCATATAAGCAAAGTAGAATATTGTTTTTTCCGTGAATAAGGACAGTTTATCATCCAGAAATCCAATTAATACATGACCCAGGGTACAGTATGCCATGGTGGTGAAAACGTGTGTCTTCCCGGTGGATTTGCTCATAAGCGTAGATAGCAAACTGATAGTTCAGCATCAGGCTATATGAATTATACATGGTAATATTCAGACAGTTAACATTTTTGCCATTAGCATAATCATATGAAAGATGAATTCTCTCCCAAAATAAATGAAATGACAAGCTGTGATATATTTTCCTTCAACCGATAACTGTCACGCACAATATTTCCACAAACCCACTCACGGAGATCTCTCTATTATCGCAACATGTGCCTTGTTGAAAAATACAGCTCTGCAAACCATTAATGATCTATCGCAATTGTGTGTCAGATATGTTTTGACGAAAGAAGATGAACTATGCAGATCCTATCATCTAATTATCAAACAAATAATAATCTAGATTATAGGCAGATTTGATGTTCTACCATGCCACTTACCATGTTTCATTTTACATTTTTAACAATATAGGCCATGCTCCTACAGATGCATCTTCTTCAGCTGCAATCTTTCTTGCAGTTGCACCTGATAACCTCAAGGAGTGCCAGTGGAACTGGTGGCAGTCCAGTTTTCACAGAGAGAAGCCGTCCACCCTCATTCTTGTGGCTGCAATGGATGGTCTTCCCCTTTCCACTCTAAACGCGCGAACCATGATACTTAGCTGATGCTGATGTTGGTGGAAGGTTTTGTACCTGCACATATATGGTTCGTTTTTGTCACAGAAACGCTTGTATCTCATGCAACCAATTGCTTCGTCAGGGTTACCATTGTATAAACACACAAGCACCTGCAATAGATAACCTCCATCGGGACTCCCAATGGCCTGGTTGAACACTTCAGCTTGTTGGCGAAATAGCTCATTGGGCGTTGTTTTCTTTACGGCCGCACATTTGCCAATGCCATATGATCAGTATACTGTGTCACAGCCCTGAATGGCATGCACAAACAGCATATTTGTGCAGACATATTCCCAGCACAGCCTTTGTCTTCTTGATATTCCAAACTATCCGTTTCTTTGCATTCTCTCTTGGTTGAAAGTAGATGTCATTGTCATCCATGAAAACAGAGCAGAACTAACAGGTCAATATCATCACCAACCAAAGTTTTGATGCTTTCAGTCGATTAAACGGCAGCTTTTACAATAAAAACATCTGCATATAAAACATCCCGCCCGTTCCAACTGGTCACTCATAAGAGTAATGAACTGCTACTTGTTGACGTTGTTTGCTAGGAATTCGTCTTTCTTTGACTGAATGACCATGCCACTAGCGGGGCCGGAGAGTTTGGAATGTCAAGAAGACAAAGTCTGTGCTGGGAATGCAAGTCTGTACAAATATGTTGCTTGTGCATGCCATTCTGGGCTGTGACACAGTATTCCGACCATATGGCATTGCCAAAGATCCTGCCTTGAAGAAGACAACTGTCACTGGGCTATTTCGCCAACAAGCTGAAGTGTTCATCCAGGTCATGGGAGTCCCGACGAAGGTGATTTATTGCAGCAGCATAGAAAACGCTTATATGTTTATACAGTAGTAACCCAGACGAAGGAATTGACTTGAGGGGAAGACCATCCATTGCAGCCACAAACATGGGAGTGGACAATTCAATCGGTTTTAATCCTGTGGAAACTTATCTGCCACCAGCTTCAGGGGTTACTTGAGGTTATCAGGTGGAAATGCAAGAAAGATTGCAGCTGAAGCAGATGCGCCTGTAAGGATCATGGCCTGGATTGTTCAAGTGTGTGTGGAGAATGCAAACGACTGAGCTGTGCAAGCTCATCAAACCCAGACCTTTGAAAATGACATTGGTGAAGACTGGTATTGGGATTGATAGTGCTGTGAAATATTCCTCAACTTATGGCAGTGTTCATGAGGAATAACAATAAAAGACATCAACTATATGTATGAGAAGTCACTTCCCCTAATAATGTTATCATGAACCAGAACGTAAAATGAAACATAAGTTATGCCGTCAACTTTGCCTATGATTCAAAGTATTATTTGTTTGATAATTAAATGATATATCAGGATCTGCATAATTATTCTTCTTTCATCAACAACATTTGTCTTACAAACAATTGTGATGGATCATAAATGTTTGGCAGATTGTTGTTATATATCTGAACTATTGCTAAACGCGACGTTGAATCTAATTTCTCTCTCTCTCCTGATTGGCAAGGCTGCATTTTTTTTCAACAAGGTACAAACACTATTGAATGTGGGCCCTGACACTTGCTACGTGCTTGTGATAATAGAGTTATATTTTTCATAAGTTGATGGAACTATTGTCTGTGATTGTCATAGGTTGAACGAAAATATATCGCAGCTTGTCAGTTCCCTTTCGGATAACAATGCTAATGGAAATAATGCCAACTGGCAGGATATTACAATGTATGATTATATACCCTGGTGCTGAACTATCGTTTTGCTATCTAACTTTATGAGCAAATCCATTGAGAATGCAAATGTTTTCACCGCCATAGAATAATATATCCTAGATGATCATGTGTTGATTGGATTTCTGGATGATAAACTGTCCTTATTCAGAGACAAACCAATATTTTCTATATTCTTATATGAAGCATGATGGTGTATCTTTGTTTTAGAAAAAGTCGTATCTCCTTCAAATAGATTTTGGTGGACTTTTAGTGTGTTGTTCCGGGGACCTATTAGAAATGCATACTAGTGAAAAAAATTCTGTTGCATTTTGTTTTGGGTCCAGCTAAAAAATCCAGATAGATTGCCTGGACTGTCATGAAAATGGTAAAAAGTTCAGATTTAGAATGACCCCATACATCCCCATTTTGAATTTCTCCATAAATATTTTCGTGCAAGGGTATTATTTTAGGCTGAGTATAACCTGGATATGATAACGAATGGAATGAGTGTAAGTAATGACCCATTTCTTCCACGCTTAGTACCAAGTACAAGGTTTTCTTATAGGAAAACAGGAAGACAGGTAAACACTGAAATTTCGCGAAAAATACCTCAAATTTCAACTTGAAATTTAAGATATTTCCCATGCATATGGGATTGTAGACTTTTAGTATGTTATTCTGGGGACGTTTCTGAAATGCATAGCAGTGAAATAAATTCTGTTGCAATTTGTGGTGGGTTGACCCCAAAAATGCGCTAGATTTACTGGACTGTATGTTGACCGCTTCTGTCTTGCTGCATGGAACTTAACCTAGTTTTATGTATACTATGATTTATCCTTTTAATTTGGTGCTAATGTCATTATATGAATTAGATCTTTGGATTAAGGACGCGAAAAGTTTCTAATGAACGACGGCTGAATATTGAATACAAGCGTCTAGTCCGTCATTCATAATTCAGCCGTCGTCCATTAAAGAATATCCGCGTCCATAAACCAAAGACCTATTCCATATCCATATAACAGTATTAGCACCAAATTCAAAAAGACAATCATAGTATACATAAACATAGGCCAGTGACAAACTAGACATTGTGTATAGATAAAGATTGGGGATTCACAGCTACAGTCTCCGGACTGCTCTGTGGATGATGGCGGCCTGTATTTTTGTTATCATTTTCATCACATCTTTTACCCACACTAAAGACGTCGAAGATTAATCATTGTATATCCAGTGAGTCAATCCTGAACAATTTCTATCGTGTTTGATCTATTTCTATTTCACAATGAAATGAGTATCGACAAAATCGTACTTCCTGGTTTCGTTTTTGTAAAATGCTATGAAGCTGCAAGTTTTGTATGATACTATGTTTTTAAAAGACAGGTTTGACAAAAAGCTAAAAACAATTATTGCGCTGAAACAAACGAGGAATGATAATTCGTTTGTGTGTGTTTAGTCATACAAGACAATTGTCAGACGGATTACCCTAGTATCTACTGAGAAAGGCGATTATTGGGTATTATGAATTTCATTTTTTGTGGTTCACCTTATTTTATTGGAGAAAAAAGTCCAAGCATATTTTCATGCTATATTTGAACCGATAATTATTTTTCGCTGTATCCCAGGAGTCATAATAAAGAAATGTCACACACTATCGACATTGTCTCTATTGATATTATCTACTATTGACGAGTGTTTGCAGTTCTTAAGTACAATCTACACTTCTAATTTTCCTTATATTTTCTTATATTTTATACAAGTATAGGTCTGTTTTCTGTATTTTGTTATAAGTTGCTGATGCCGAAACAGTATGGCTGTTGGATTTTTTGCAATGAGGCTATCTTCAAGTTAGAGGCTACTTTCATATTATCAGCAAACCGTGGGATTATTTCAGAGACACTCTTCGTCTGTATTACACCAAGCTAATGAGTATACTCGCGTATCAATTTACTAATTAAGATGTGTCAAGCCAGTTATCTCTTGTACGACACCCCTAACGACCAAATTGTGTTGTGTTTTAAATGTGGAATGTGAGTGACGCTGTTACATCACAGGATGTGACGATCGAACATCTGATTCAATCTAAGTCCTGTGATTGAATCCTGTATAGCTTTTTCAATGCAGTTTATTGTGACAGTGTCTCGTCGATCTGTATCTATGCTGTGACTAGTGACCGTTAAGTAGTATAGGTGATGAAGACGTCAAAACACTCCTGATGAAGGAAGCTATATAAGGAGAGCTAAGAAATAAAAATGAAATAAGGCTGACTGTAAGATTACCGAAACCATTACCATTACTGAAAACGACCGGTTTCTGTATGAGTGGCCAAAGAGAGAAAAAGTGGAGCCTTTGGCTGAATGTTGTCGGAATCACTCACATTCAGAGGAATAATCTCCCTATGCAAAGCAATCAATGAGATATTTATTCATCAAAGACAAAGTGTTTTTCACTAAGAAAGTATGTATACCGCATCCGATCAATCACACCAGTCTGACAAAAGTGTAATAATCATCCAGCATACATCAATACTAAAGAAAATCAGGATTTACACTGTCAGAAGGATTGGCTCAATTTCAGATTGACAGTGAACTAAGGCCTGCGATGTCCTGATGAGTAGTAGTTGTGGAGCGATGAGAAGTCCCAGATGAATGTGTGTCTCTACAATATGAGAGTTTTTTATATCCACATAGGCTACTTTCAACACTGGAAGGCTTTTTTAAATCAGCACAGCATGTATTTTCCAAAAATCTGTTGTGGATCTGGCAACAACAAGGTGAACCGAAGATTGGTCGTACAAAACCTTAGATCCAGCTTTCTTTGTATCGTGTTTTATGCATTTTGCGTGTTTAGTATTGTTTTGGTATATGTTTATTGAATACACATTCAAGAGTGCATATCGTAGAGGTAAGTAGACATATTAGCAGATGGTGCAGCTATGCTCGAGCATCTGGTTATTGCGATATTTAGAAATAAATGTTCTATTATTTGGGGCTTTGTCCGCTGGATCTAAATTATTCTGGAGGTCTGCTTCCGATCAGCTTGATATTATAGGCATTTTGCGAAATATATGGATTTTTCTGGAAAACTGTCAAAATCTTTCATCTGAATTGACTGTGTGTACATTAAGACAATATTTGGTCCACTGACCACTTTCAGTTTTGAGAAGTTTCTGTGTGAGAAAACGTTGTCCACTTCAGGCACCTCAACAATGCCTTTAACTAATGTTAAATACATGCATTTGTATTGCAGTGGTAGAGAGTAGCATTTGTTTTCGAGTCCCTTGTTTCAGGATAATAATAGAAATGAACAACGCTAGATGACAGAATTATTGAAGAGAATTGGTGGATTTGGAAGAACTGGATGAATAAAAGGTGGTTTAGACATTTTTCTTTATTTCTATGGCTTGAATCTGAAATCCACCGACAAAATTCGAAAGGAAAACATTCTGTTTTATTGAGAAGATATCCCACGAGGCTGAAATTTCGAAAAATTATCAGTAATTATAATCTCTTCAGACCAGTAAAATTTTGTTCAATTCCGTGAAGGTTGTGTGTGCAAGGAAACGAAACGGCCATAGTCGAGAGCGGCCATGATATCAAGCTGACCAATAGAACTTCTGCCAATACAGCGGATCTTGTCAAGTATGATGTCCAACCAGTTGATCACTTCTGGATTGGATCACTCATCGATCTCTTTAAAACAGACTGGCATGGCCCTACCAAAAGCTTATTTTATATTATTTCTGAAGATAATAAAACTCGAGTCAAGTCAAATTCTGCAACCCTTTATTGCAACATCTGCAACATCTTTACAAATTTCCATGAGAACTGTATACAATCTGGAATCTTCTTAACAAATTTATCCGATCCATATAAGCCAAAGGCTCCCCAGCCAGCGACCTATGAATCCACCATTTTTTTTATAACATATCGTAGAATAACTTCGGAGAAAAACACTTTTTGAGGGGAAAAACAGCATTTGGCAGAATCTTCTGTGAGAGAATGATGTGAACAATACCCTGAATGATTTCCTCGATTTTAATAATGCTATAATGAATGCTTTCCAATAGCATTCATGTCTGCAGATAAATCCACAATTATTAAGCCATGGGTCAAAGCTATACAATTCTCCATTCCATCGGAGAAAAGATTCCAGTTGCACCTTCATATCAAAGATATTACAGTACCACAGCAATATAAATACTAGATGAATAAACTGAATCACACATTGAGATTAGCTAAGAAAACTATTATGAAGAAAAATTCAATAGATGCAACTCTGATATCAAAGAGAACCGGAAATTAATAAACGAATTAAACAATCATAAGAAGACAAACAGTCTACCTTTGTACATTCAACTCGACGTTAAACCTTAACTCTTTCTCTCTCTCTTTCTCTCTGTACATTCAAAATCGATGGGAATAATAACTAATAAATAATAATAACAGTGCTTTCCTGTATCCATACAAACTATACATTTTCTGAAAGCCCTTGATTCAAGGAATTTAGATGAATAAATATCTTTCTCGAATTTATTACAAGTATCGATTTTTTTTAAGATAAACGATGTCATTTAGAAAAGTATAGTCCTCACAATCACGCGCTAATAACTCTCTCAGTTTTCATCAAATAAACTTACTTTTTTGGAATTTTCATAATTTCTTATTCCCTCAACTTGTAGGTTTGACAGCTGTGTACTCTGGTATAAGACATAAAAATCGAAACTTGAAGCTTCGACCTGATACAGTAACCTTAAGATCTCAGAGGAACCACTATTAAATGGTTCGACAGGTATTTATCTCATCATACTCAGTCTGTACAATATAATAACACCAGTTCGTCTTACAGTGATATTGGCTGTGGCGTACCACAAGGTTCAATATCGGGACCTACTTTGTTTCTCCTGTGCATAAATGATATAACCAATACCTATGACTTCATCGAGTTCGTACTTTTAGCAAATGATGCCAGTGTTATTTTATCGACTACAGTGTGAGTGCGTGAGTGAATAGGGTTTAACGTCGTTTTTCAACATTTTTCCAGTTATATCTCGACTTCAACCACACAGCTATTTGATGACACTTAACCGATTACCGAACTTTCTTCCCTATCTCCGGAACGACAGAAAAATGAAAGTTGACCGTTCGTTACTTTTTATTTTATCATACTGGGGTCATTTTTAGCCTATTTGCATAAGCCCCTGAGTAGAGGATCATGAATAAATTCAAGATGGCGGTCATGTGGGGTACCAGAAAAGTGATGTTTTCGTCGTTTTTCAAAATTCCTGCTTTTTCTCGCGGAAAATTGGGCAAAATCTATTTTATTTTACATCAGACTATTATTTACTAATTTATCATGCAGTTTTTGCAAAGAAAACTCATAATAAAAAATTCGAAAAATCTGAACGAAAAATCGAACAAAAAATGACTGTTTTGAAGATGACGTCATGGTGACGTCATCAAAGCGGCCATCTTGATTTTTTTTACATTGTCTGGTAGAGCTTGACCCAGGAGCATGGTGTAACTTTCAGCCCCTAGCTCAAGAAAAAAAGAAAAATATTTAAGGGGGGACAAGGCTTGAACCCAAGGCTTGAACCTGTAGTCCCAAAAAGCCCAGGCCAGAGCTTATGTGATAAGAGTAGAGAGATGGCCCTACTTTTTACCAATTTGAAAGTCCTGAATATTCACCAACTGAGTAACTTTCCAATTCTGCCACAAAGGACCTGGTATCTTTAGATGGGTAAATGGCACCAGGTCAGGAGCAATACAGAAGTACCAAAATAAAATACTTCCACTACAGAAATTGTTCAATTGGCATGAAGTACAATATTATATTGTATACTTCAAGGCACCGAGTCTCATGATTCGAGTAACAGGGCCGTGAAGTAGTGCATTCGTGCAAAATAGTTGATTCTAAGGTGAAAACAATTCTTATTGTACTCTGTAAACATATGAAGATAAACGATAACCAGAACCAGAACCAGATTTGGTATACGACTATGTATTGGAACAGCGAATATGCTGTATCAAGTTGGTTCTGGTTATCGTTTATCTTCATATATTTATAGAAAGAAATACGAGGTGTTTTCGCCTCAAAATTGGCGAATTTGCACGAATGCACTACTTCACGGCCCTGTTATTCGAAAATGAGGAGATTCAGTGCCTTGGAACTTTTCTGAGTATACAATATAATATTGTACTTCATGCCAACTGAACAATTTCTTGTATAGGCAAAATTTTATTTTTGGCATTTCTACCGCAACTGTTCAGCGGCTATTTACTTATCTAAACATACATGGTCCTTTCTCCATCATCGCAATCTTATACCAATTTCACTGTAGGCTTATTTCATCAGAATAACGAAGATCCAACCCTACCCTACAAGGGTAGGGTATCCCATAGAATCCCATAGAATCTGAAACCTGGGACGAATATATATACTCGTCCCAGCTGAAACACATTACTCTCAGCTGTAAATATGTCATCGTAAACTTAAAATAGTTTGGCACATCTTTGCACGCCTGGGTCATTCAGAGTCAAGAAGTTGTACAACCAAACTTCTGTCCAGCTTGTTGACACGAGTCCCTCAACATGTAAAACCATTTTAAGAAAAATACTGTGTTGCTATTTCGAAAATCTCCGGCGTTGAATGTATGTGCATCATAATAGACTGTAGATGTTTGGCAGAAGAACTTTATGAGAAAGGACACATACCATATAGACACGTATCTCTACCTGGGACTTCTCTGCTCTCTATTTTACAATTCCTCGCCAGTGTTCAAGAAAACTGACCAACGTATACATCACCTGATATATGTATGTTATAAAAAGTCATAAACATTTCTCCGGTTGTACTACAGATTAGTCATATGTCTTTCTCGGTATCATTGAAAACTGCTGACCCCTGTTGATTGCAGGAAATTAGCTCATGTCTTTATATGTGAATGTTTTCCTATATTTGGAGTCTGGTACAAAACTGCAGATTTGAAAGTAAGTCGTAAAGATTCACACATAATTTCACAACAGAAAGACGGGGATATAATTAACCCCGAAATAATAAAGACAACAATAGTTTATCATCTCCCAAATCTATACCACGATTATAAATCTTAGTGCAGTTTTCAGAATATCCCTGTATCAAACGTCTCACTACAGAGATTTGGTGCGTTTGTTTGCCGTTAACAAAAAACGTTGTTGTTTTTTCTCTTTTCATGTATAACAAAGAGATATGATGACACATTAACGCGCTATGTTATCATAGTTATGAGAATTATACATAGCCGGGACAATCAGGGTAAAGTAATATGACAAACAAAAAACAACAATTGAACTAACTGTGAAATAAAAAAATAAAAACGCTCTTATTTATTTTCGCTATAAATGACATTTTATTATTATAATTTCTCTTCATATTTGAATTCAAAACTGTACATTTTCTTTAAAAAATATTAAAGCCACACAATACACATAGATAAAGACATTTTGATGGGTTTAATCTTGTTTTGTTGTTTGTTGAGAAGGATGTGCAGATGTTGCAGAT
Organism: Hanleya hanleyi; assembly: GCA_036873755.1. Taxonomy (NCBI): domain Eukaryota; kingdom Metazoa; phylum Mollusca; class Polyplacophora; order Lepidopleurida; family Hanleyidae; genus Hanleya; species Hanleya hanleyi. Next base: position 47,589 of record JAVTVY010021541.1, on the reverse strand, counting down.
AAAATGAAGATACATATACGGGAATTTGAATAGTCTAGGACTTTAAGTGAATTGTTTAGAATACATTGAGAAATGAGGTATTGTACTACACTTTATACATGGTTCTTTCCAATGTCCCTGACTTAAATGTGTAAGTTACCAATTGCTAGTGTTTTGTGCTCATTGTCAAATGAGTTACACTTCACGGGTCGGCCTGTTTCGAGTGCCCCTATATATACAATTAATGCATAATGTATTTGACATATTCTAGAATGTTGTACACTTTATACGTGGCATTTTACTTCACATGTGGCTTCTTTTGGGAGACTTTAATCAATAAGATAAGAGGCACATAATATGATGAGTTACATTTCATCATATAATATTCTGGTCCCCTCACATCTGTGCGTTCCACATGTTTTCCATGCACCATCAATTATAATTGATCAAGTTATCTAAGTCACATCGTGGATTAATATACATTTATAAAAAGTGGCCTATCTCGCCATTTACACTATCACTCTCAATTACTGCATTACCCCGATTCCATGAAGACGCTCGATTGGAACGAATACATGTCCGGAAACTATGGTTGTGATTGTGAATCATCGAACTTTATCTATACACCAAGTAAACATGCCGTAACTGGTAATCTTGGTACAACTGGTAATGAATACCTAAAAACTCTCCTGAAGCAGTGACCTTAATATGGAAATTCGAACATATAAATATGGAGGTCGACCAGAAGACAGTCCTTGTAGCATATGAACAGAGTTGGATTGCGTTGTCCAAGTTAGAAAAGATCATGGCTGGATGTTGCCATGGTGAAGAAAGAAAAATTTGTTTCAATCTCGTGCGAAAACAGAGGCGCTGGCGCGTAGGGTTTATATGGATAACAACTTCTTCTATTGTTCTAGTGCTGACGTTGCGCTGGAGATGCTGCCAACGTTCTCAAAGCTAATGAGAAGCTTTGAGAAAGTTGAAAGTCTCTAATGAAACGTCGGCACTAGAGCAATAAAAGAAGTTGTTATCCATGAAATAGCTTTGTGTTAGACACGTACATGTTTGTGGTTATAAACGCCGATTTCTATTATATATGACTAACAACAACAAAAAATGAAATACGTTTTGGCCATACGGCTTACATGGACATAGACTTCATATATTACCGACCCTACTTTGCAGAGTGTAATCATGTTGCTTGCATTGGCTGTATAATATACCGAACAATGCTTACTGTTTTTGCAGGGTATATATTATAGTCCCACCCACAGAAAAACAGCAGGTCTGATATCTTCTTTTGGCATATTTTGCTAGTTTAATTAATATATTTGCAATTCGCCATATATGGAAAATTTTGAGTATCGAATAAAACAAATACGATTTAATGCCGAAAATTTCTTTCTTTTATCTAACCGTGCGTTAGCATACCTGCCTAACATTGTAGGTATATGTAGCAGAGTCAATTTGCAATTCAGCTGTTTCGAACAATGTCTGTCCTTTAGCGGATATTATCGAATATTGCCGAAGGCATGCTTCGCTGAGTGCCCGAACATGTTTCGGCATTGTGTGCAGTCATGCTGCTCGAGAATGGCAAAATGAGTACCCCACAACGGAACCCCAGTATCTGAAGAGAAAGGGGTTCTTAATGGGGATTTTCATGGTTTGCGAAACATGAACTCAATTCAACTTGTAAAATAACTAATCAACGTGCATGGATGTTCACAGGAAAGTCATTCTGGTACAGGGGAATGATTTAGCAGATACACTGAGTCTATAATGTAAACTGTTCACGTGTGTTATCGCCATGGGGCCATATGTTTCAGCGGAAGATCATGAAAAATCACTAGGAGAGTTATGGAAGGACTGAGAGTAACCGAAAAAAATGGGCACTGTCCTGTCGATTTCAGTTTGCTTCGGATGTCTGGAATGATTTTAATAGCTCGAAGTGTCAAAGCTTGAAAACGTTATCTTCCATCCAAGAATGTGATACTCAGAGTATTTTCCGTGATGCCCCCAGACAGGTGCTTTTTCTCTTTTTTTTTTTTCATTGTTTTCAGATTGCTTTATCCGAAACGGTTTCGATAGTCATGGAAAACAGTAATTAGGCACCAAGTCCCCGCTACTGGACTGTTTTTGTACGTCTCCGAAACATACCAACTTTGGTGTATTATAGTATTTTATGATCTGGCGATCACGCAGGAAGCCTTTTTCCGGCGTCTCCCAAATAAAGATGGAAAATTCCACGTTTCAAACAGCCTGTGACTACTGGAGATTGGGTGCCGGACTCTAAGAATCGCGGGCTCGATTTCCTCTACTGAGGTCAATCACAGGTGTAATCATTGATAGCACCAGTACGTGAGTTTAATTGAAAAGGTGTTGTCCTAAAAATAATCGGATATTAACTTGTTTTGTTTTTTTCATTTAATATTAGCAGTTAGCACTGTTCTCCGTACAAGAGGCATCATATGATATATATAATACATCTATGTGGCAGGTAGGTCATACCGGGGTATCAATAAGTACTATATCATATTTATCAAAGTAAAAAGTGTGCATGCGAGGGGAATGCTTGAGTATGTGAGTTATATTAGGTACAGTTATACAAAGATGATAGAGATTGCATAAACCAATTATTCTGATTTATTGTATGATTCGTCTGTTTATCGAATGCGATAGTGAAATTCCAAGTCGTGATCAATGCACTAATCAATGTATATTTGAGCATATGATAGTTAGATGTCTCGGTCACTAGCGCTCGTCATTCGCACTAAAGTATCAATTAAACAGGCAGTGATTCATTTCGATTAACAAACTATAAACAATGTTAATTTGAATCTTCACATCAATATTCAAGATCCGATCTACAGAATAATAATACAAAGCCAATAACAAAAGCGTAGAAAATTATCATATTCTGGACAAAATGTGTCATATATATTTGCTTGTTTAGTATGTGAGTATACCAGGGTTTCAAAGAAAAGTGGGGCACTGTGTCATAAACAACCGTCTTTGAGTGCTAACCCCTAAAGCGGGCCCCTTTAAGGATTTGCAATTGAGTAATAATGGAATCTACCTTTTAACATAGCTGTACCCCCCACAGCTCGCCCAAAGTGAACCGACCCGCGCTATTCATTGAAGACAAAAATACCTCAAACGTGATTGAGGTGAGTACATACTGGTTCTGTCCCTGAAAGCACGGATCAAGGTAACCGTCTGAAGATTGCCGCTGTCAGGTAACTTTACAGGAGCAGGAGAGAATCGAGTGAACAGGTACGTCCTAGTTATTCTACCAGAACTGTTCTACACACCTGTGATCAAGATCATATCGGTGTCACTGTCAAACGATTTAAGTCTGATATTGGACGATCCACCTGAGGTGGAACACGGCAGGTAAGACAGATCAAAGGGTATTTCCTAAATGATATCCAAGTGTCAAAGAATATAATTGCTCATCAGTAGTGATGTTTTAGCATGATTTTACGTGAGTTGCTCTATGTTACTTGTGAAGGGTTGTGTTATAATATTGTGAAACCGTTCAGAGAATGCACCATAAACATTCCCAAGTGCTGTCATATCCAACTGTGCTCACATAGCATGACCTGTCCAAGTGAAGTCACTTTATGCTCTGATTCACTATTTAAAAAGCTGCTTATCAGTTTTCTACCTGCTGGTTCTTATGTTGTATGGTTCAAGCCCACGACATACCTGTTTAATTCAAGTTTCGACTTCGATATCGGCCCTACCGTCATTCAGAGCCCAGACCTTATTGTGTATGTTCAATACCATAACATTTCATCTGCCTGTGTTTCTTTATTTACAGGTTGACGCCGACCTGTACAGTCAGAATATCATCTTGAAAGGCAATACTTTCGAACAAGGAAACCACTCCTGAATACAGTTAGAATTAAAAGAAAAATATCAGGGAATATTCATACCATATTAAGCATCTAGGCTCCATTTTCACAGAAGTTTCAATATGGCGACATTAGAAGACGCTCAAGCCGAGCGAGGTAAGAACAGACTGACTTCCTTATTCCAACCTTATAGAAACGATAAGAAATGTCAACGGTGCCTGGTCAGTGTCTACCAGTACGAGAAAATTGGTCCTATAAACGACGCCGTCTTTCACACGACATGTTTCCGTTGTTTCGAGTGTGGTCAATTCTTGACCATGAAAACCTGCTGTACGAACCAGATCGACGCCGATGACAAGGAGGTCTATTGCTTTACCCACCACCCCCGTGTGGGTGCCGTCCGTCTTGACAACAAGGCCATGGCAATCAAAAGTGCTGTGGATGTACAGAACGATTTCACGAAGCCCCACTTGAAAGCATCTGAACAGAGCATACCTCATATGGACGCTCAAGCCATGGGGATCAAACAAGCCCTGAATGCCCCAAAAGCTGGCAAAATGGTGAACGAACAAATTCTGTCCCGTGACCGAGCTCAGATAGACTCTAGTGCCATGCACATTCAGGGAGCCTTACACGCTCAGGCCTTACAAAAACGTTACCAGAAGAACTTTGACAAACACCACTATCCAGCACATATCGTGAGTATTTCATATTATTACCTATCTACCAATGACATATCGGAATGAATCACAGAGATATAAATCACAGCTCTGCTGCATGATGAAGATATCACTCCGAGCACATCCACTATACAGTATTTCTTCAATATCATCACCTGGCCAGTGGATTGTGATCGTATATTTTCCAAATGTAGGTGATTGTCGTGTGAGTGTCTAGCCAAAATATGTTAGTTTTTTTATGAGAATCTTATATCTCCTGTCATCTGATGCTTCTTTTATAACCACTGTTGCTATAATGCATTATTTTGCAATTCTGCAATACTTGTATTTTGTAATTCTCCTCTGTATCTTCGCAGCAAAATCTCTATCATTATCTGTCCATTATTATCACACGGATTAAGGGTGAGGGGGAGGGGAGGGCAGGGGGGGGGGGCAGTTTACAACACCAAGTGAAAATTCCCATCCATGTCTCTCACAACAACCCAATATAACACAGTGTTCACTGATCTTGCACCAATGTTTCTTCGAATATTGAACACAAACAGGCCTAACGCAAAACAGGAGCAAAAAAATGGAATCTTGTCTTTTCAAATGCGTACTTGGAGTATCGAGCCATTTTTATATATACTAGTATGGTACTTTGCATTATAATTCAAAGTTTTTCACCTGAAATTCCTTCGATCAGAACACAAACGTTCTATTATTCATGCTTTAAAGCACACATTTGACAGGACATTTGTGTTCAGCATTCCAAGGAACACTGGCGGTGAATGAGAATGTGTGTTATTGTGTTCTTGTTAGAGAACTGATACTTTTCATTGGGTGTTGAATATGTGCTACCCCCCTTTCCCGCCGTAAAATTGTTCAAAGTAAAGAGACGTTTTATACAGCAGTCTAATATGTTTAACTGTCCAAATATATCTTCATCCCGTGTTTACATCTTGTAAAGTTTGGGACAGAAATTATAAGCAACATCTATGCTTTATCGGTTTTATTCCCATATTGCACAGATTGTGTATGCTGTATTTTAGAACTTCCAATGTCATCCTTGCATTGGAAAAGGATAGATAATCTGTGGCTTTCTAATGCGGGTCTAACTAGAATCCAGTTTGAGCTTTCCATATTCCTTACCATTACACCTTTGTATACATGTTGTACTTGTTCCGTATTGCCATGTGACTGTGTTTGTCGTTTATTGAATCTGCACATGTTAAAACAGAGTGTTCACTTCTTGTCAGTCGCTGTAAAAAGCGTTAAAACAGCACGTTTAGACATCGGGAAAACTTTATTTAGGGACATTGTTATTTGACGAAGTTATTTTCTTATCAGTGTGATATACATAGCACAATATCCCGAAAACGTCCGTGAAAAACTTTCCCCAATTTATATGCTAAGGTATGCATACCTGAACCGTGTATATGGTTTAATAATACCGCCCTGTTCTATTTAGCCCCGGGGCCTTTCGCCGTGAAGTAAATCTGCGCAAGTTTACATAGTGTATCTTTGGGTATAAACCGAACAATCAAATTTGAAAGGATAAAATAATCAGGGGACGACGTTTTGCAAACAAATCCATATTTAGTTTTGTCCACCCGTCAAGGCTGGCATTTGACGGCTGACAACATACAGGGACATATTAAGCCCCCCAACAGATGTCCTGGCGAGATTCCACTTTCAGACTTTTGTTACTTCAGCAACTTCATGCAATGTTTTCTATGTTCTCGTGCCAACAGCAGTAAATACCCCCAACGTTCTTATCTCAATGATAGTAGACTTAACGGATAATGTCCTTTGGATGTACTTCCAAAACGGAATCTTACTTGAACAGCTTATTCTCTATTCCTCATATTGCGGTCTGGCAGTTCTCTATTCCTTATACTCCAGTCTATCCGTTCTCTATCCCTTGCACTGTAGTCTGTCCGTTCTCTATTCCTTATACCGCAGTCTGCCACTTTTATATTCATTTACCGCAGTCTGCCAGCTCTGTATTCCTTATACCGCAGTCTGCCAGTTCTCTATTCCTTATCTTCAGTCTACCAGCTCTCTATTCCTTATACTGCAGTCTGCCAGTTCTATATTCTTTATACTGCAGTCTGTCAGTTCTATACTCTTTATACTGAGTCTGCCAGTTCCTATTCTTTATACTGCAGTCTGCCAGCTTTGGTTTGTTTTGTTTTTTCACCCCGATGTCAATTAGATCTATCCCAATAATATTAGCAGATATATATTTGTTTTCAATAGTACTATTATAAACGACTTATTCCCTTATTCACATTCATTGAACTGTAAGTATTCCAAGTCACCGGTTGTGAGTAGACTAATTCATCATCGTATCCCGGTATGCCTATAGCTCGTTTTCTGGTATGGGCGATACAGAAAATAGCGTCATACATAATCAAGTGTGCATCTGGTCCGTCTTATTGTATTTCACATGTTATGGGTGACTATAATGGTAATTGATAACACTTGTCGGAGAAACAGCTGTTAGCAACCAATGGCAGTATATCGGCTATGGTCAATACTCCGATAGACATTCACTTCTATGGTAATTTGCACATGTAGTAAACTGATCAAGAAGCATCTGGGTGGCATATGGCTCAGTTAGAACTGTCGTCGATATCGGACAAAATATCTATATTAGAATAATAGTATCGTTTTAGTTGACCACATTGCCTGTAATAATAGATCATTAACATCGTGAATTGACTGATTTCCTGAATGGGTCATCCTTCTGACTATGCTAGATCACTCACTGAATTGAACTAGGTCATCTTGTGGATATGCTAGATCACTCGTTGAATCGAACTAGCTCATCCTTCTAGTATGCTAGATCTCTCATCGAATTGGAGTATATCATCCTGTGAATATGCTAGATCACTCACTGAAATGGAGTAGCCCATCCCGTGATATACTAGACCATTCATTGAATTGGAGTAGCTCAGGCAGTGGATATGCTAGATCACTGAGCGAATTGGAGTAGCTCATCCTGTGAATTATACTAGATCACTGATTGAATTGGAGTAGCTCATCCTGTGAATTATACTAGATCACTGATTGAATTGGAGTAGCTCATCCTCTGAATATTCTATATCATTCATTGAAATGGAGTAGCTCGTCCTATGAATATACTAGATCAATAATTGAATTAGATTAGCTCATCATGTTACGGAATATGGTAGACCACCAGATGAATTGACTGTATGTAATCCTGTGTGTATACTATATCACTCACTGAATTGGAGTAGGTCATCCTTCGTATATGCCAGATCACCAGGTGAATTGACTGCATGTTATCCTGTGAATATGCTATTTCACCCATTCTGTAAAATATGCTAGATTACTCGAAGAATTGAATTAGGTCGTCATTTGAATATTCTAGATCACGGCGTGATTTGGTTTTCTGTCACCCTGTGAATAGTCTAGATTTTCTCCTGAATTGGAGAATAGGCCAACTTATGACTGAATGGAATAGATCACCCTTTGAATGGGTTACAGTTCATCTTGTAAATATGCTAGATCACATGAAGAATTGACTGTCGGTCGATCTGTGAATATGCCGCAATAGTAGTATACGAGGTAAATGTACTGACATGTAATAGGATAGATCATAATGTTTTATTATAAATATGCTAGATCATCCCGCGAATGGGCTAAGTAATGTGTAGCATGGTAGGGCTAGCTAATCCCTCGGTAGACTATGTCGCAAGAGAACCATTAGTGTTTCCGCTTCACCACTAACATTCTATGGGATATATTTTGATGCTAATGTATGAAAATGTATCATATATGTGTAACTGTCAAATACATCAAAGGAGCTTCGAATATTAAACTTCCAGCTTGAATTCAAACACTTCAGATTTCTTTTATCTCCGCTTATAATGGGCGTATACTTGTTCACATGAAACCGTGGGTGAATGACAACTAGCTAAGTAGATATTTAACTTAGGACGGACGATGGGCCCAAGAATTAACTGGCAAAGGAAAAGCACTCCTCTGAAGAACAAAAACTGGATCTAATCTTAATGTGTTAGATACTTTCTATATCAGTATGATTATAGCATACCCATCACACGCATTATAGCATACCCATCACGCGCATTATAGCATACCCATCACACGTATTATAGCATACCCATCACACGCATTATAGCATACCCATCACACGCATTATAGCATACCCATCACACGCATTATAGCATACCCATCACACGCATTATAGCATACCCATCACACGCATTATAGCATACCCATCACACGCATTTTACTCCTTTCTTTGTTATATTTTATTTGTAAGTAACCTGATTTATCCTCGTTGCGGTAAACTTTCGCCATAGATTGTCCTCAAATATAGGGTCTGTTCAATCAATTCATTTCTCTTCTAAATCCATCGAATTTACCCTACTTTGTACATACAGATTCCCTTCATGTATAGGCCTACAAAAAAAAACTTGATTTTCTTAAATCGAAGATGCTGTTCCTGAGCAAGGTCATGTCCTTATAAAATATTGTCGGCCATAGTAGGTGTCTAATGGGATGAATACTGATATAAAATACCTGTAAAACTAGGTTACATGTATACATACACACATAAAATACATAGGTAGAAACCAACGACCATTGAATGTCAATACAATTTTTTTTTATCTGAGGTCACAGACGGACGATTATATATAATATGTGTTAGAGCAGTGTAGGAATATTATTGTACGAACTGGGACATACATCCACTAGATCATCCACTTCATATCTCCTCGTTCTTCTTTTCTACTTCAAGTAGGTTCTGGTCTAGAATATGGGGGTTTGGCATTTACACAGATCGACAGGCCTTGATATGACTATCTCAGTATCTGGGACCCAGTATCAGTTCGACTATACATCCGCCTTCTTTCAGAGTGTTAATCTTATATTTGAATGGATGAGACTCGGTGGAATGACTTTGGACAATGAGGACATAAAGTTTTGATTAAAAGGTTAAGATCAGGAAATTCCATACTGTAATTAAGAATATTATAGATGTTATAACCTATATATTTGACACCGAAGATTACCTTTCTAAATTCGGGTATCATGCTGCAAAGTTGAATATACAACTGCGTCATTTATTCTGGATCAAGTCGTCGGACTCTGGTGATTGACTGTATAACGAACAAAGGACACAATTTGTCTATTTTCATAGTTTGTCTGCGTGCAATTAATCCGGACGAGTCTCCGTGTTCAATGTTTTCGAAGGATATATGACTGAGAATATAAAATAGGATAATTGTACATAAAAACTTTTCTCCTAAGATTGTCTAAGTAACTTAGTAACTTAGCAGAAGTTATAACTAATAACCTAATTATACAATAACCTTATTGAATCCCATTCTGCATGGAGAACTACAATTGTCTATTGACCCGTCTCTATAGTTGCCGAGACCTCCCACCTATCTCCTTTAACGTTGGCTTCTCGAACAATACGAAAAGGGTCACGGTCAGTTGTATTTGAAATGGCCCACATGAAATAGCCAAGTTTGTGTTCGTCGATTGTTCCTCTCTCGGTTAAGTCAAGGCTGTGCAAAATCCTGCAGATTATTGGAATGTCCATATTGGCCTTCCTTTGCAAGCGAATACAGGAGAGAGGTTGTCGGTGTTGCTGTTGTTGTTGCTCATATAATCGGACTGCTTCTGCAGTCACGATATGGTAATCTTTAATACAAACATAAACAAGTAGTAGCTTCATGATGACACAGAAAATGTGTGCTAAGATATAATTCCCGATGTTACGTAAAGATATTTGAACAGTACCTCCACCGGCGGGTAAAACCGATAGTTTCAGTGCACTGAGAAGTAAACTGTAGTCCAGTTTCATTAGAGCGACTTTCGAAAGTTGGACCATTGACAACTAAGATACCGAACGAGTTGCCATAAGCCTGATGTTGTTAATGTTTCGTGAAGGTGTGATTTTTATGTACCCATTTTTATTAGGCGATCAATTACGCCATAGTTATGAAGACTACAACAGTACATACATATGATTTGATTTGATTTTTTGATTTTTTTATTCACCATATATAACTTCCAGCATGAGCAAACATATATTTCCATTACAACTGGCGGGAATAAAGCCAAAAGGCTTGTTCTATCCCATGTATAGTAAACGTGTATATAAAAACGACAATTTGATAATTATTTGTGAACGTAAACCCTCAGACGAAGTGAAACGTCAAACTAAAAGACACATTTTTAATGCATACCAAATATATATTGCCTCATTTCGACACTGTTTCCAGTGGTCCCTCATTTGATCGAAACTCTCTGCCTGAGGGTCCACGATCACTTTAAAGAAATAAACCTATACGCGCTACATAATATTGACGTGAACCCGAATCAGTTATTAATAAGATGTTCTTTAACCTTCGTTTTAAACAGTGATATAGATTCAACTGATTGAATGCAGGATGGTAATTTATTCCACTCGCAAGGTCCCAGAATTGTGACAGTATGAAAGGATAAATTGGAATGATAAAATGGTCGATATAATTTAAGACCATGTCCCCTAGTATGATAATGATGTATTGCTGATTGCTTAGTAAAGATATGGCGAAGACTCACAGGCAAACGATCAGGGCAGTAAAAGAATTTATGAACAAGCAGAAGCGAAGAGTACACGTTGAACTTGTTTAAATTCAGAATTTTGAGCTTTCTAAAAAGGGGTTCTGTATGTTCCTGTTTTGAAGATAGGGTTATCACACGTAACGCCCGTTTTTGCAGTATAGTCAAAGGTTTCAGGTGCGTGGGATACGTATTTCCCCAAAGCAAATTGCAGTAGGATATGTATGGCAGAATTAGAGAATAATATAAAATATAAAGAGTCGTCTTATTGACTGATGTTTTAATATGGTTAATTATGCCTATATTTCTTGAAACCTTCTTGCAAATATAATCAATGTGCGAGGTCCAATTCAGTTTGTTGTTAAAATACACACCTAAGAATTTGAAGCCTTGAACAATTTCAATTTCTGTGCCAGTTATAAACAAGGAAGGTAAAGTAGAGTCCCGATTTCTAACAAGTTTAGTGTTAGGCTTTATAAGCATACACTTTGTTTTCTTTAAATTTAGCGATAGCCTGTTAGCACAACACCACTGGTGTATCTTCTCCAATTCTGTAGACATTGTTTCAAAAAGTTTTTGAAGATCCTCAGAGGAATAAATAGAACTTGTGTCATCTGCAAATAACAATATTTTCAATATGTTGCTTATATTGCTTATATCATTTATGTAAATCAGAAAAAGGATTGGTCCAAGTATAGAGCCCTGGGGTACTCCGCACGAAATTGTCAAGGCCTCAGACATTGATCCGTTAAAAATTACTTTTTGTAATCGGCCCTGTAAATAACTGTCGAACCATTTATTTGACATGCCATGGAAGCCGTAATGTTCAAGCTTAGCAAGTAAAATGTCATGTTTGACTGTGTCAAAAGCTTTTGACAGATCTAAAAAAGTAACCAGACTGTAATATTTAGATTCCTTTGCAGTGATAAGCGCGTCATACAATGAAAATGCAGCGTGTGAAGTAGAATGGTTTGTTCTGAATCCATATTGATCCTTGAATATTATATCGTTATACTCTAAAAAATCCAGCATCGATGATACAGCAAGTTTTTCAAGGATTTTACTGAAACACGGTAAAACAGATACAGGTCTATAATTCGAAAAAATTGTATTATCTCCGGATTTAAATACTGGAGTCACCTTCGCAATTTTGAGGACATCTGGTACTTCTCCGGAAGCAAAAGATAGGTTCATTATAAATGAAAGTGGGGTAGAAATATAATCAGACACCAGCTTGACCAGTGAAGTGCGTATGCCATCGATGCCCGGCGCAGACGATTTGAGGTTCCTGATAATGTTTTATATGTCTGTTGAAGTAACAGTAGGAAAATTAAATGTGTGAGGTATCCGGTTTTTCATGTATTCCATAAAGTGTGGACCAGAGGTGGGAATTTTTGAGTCCAGTTCTTCAGCCACAGAACAAAAATATTTATTGAACTCATTTGCAATTTCGTCATTATCAGATGTTTCTCTTTCATTAATGTTAAATGTTGACGCTGACTTAGAAACATTTTTCCGATTCATAAGTTGGTTAAGGATCTTCCAGGTGCCTTTAATATCTTGATTGCTGGAGTTAAATTTGTCTTCAAAATATTGCCTTTTGGCTAGACGTATCATGTGATTCAATTTGTTTCTGTATATTCTATACTGTGTGCGTGTGATTTCATTTTGTTTCGAGAGATAATTACGATATCGTTTGTTTTTTTCATGAATTGAGTTTAGTAAGCCATAGGTAATCCATGGTTTGATAATTTTCTTTTTTGTCGACTGTATTGTTATCAAAGGAAAACATTCATTGTAAATAGTCGTAAATTTATTGAGAAATATATTTAGAGCTGTATTAGTGTCATGATCATGATTGGTAACATCATCCCAATTGGTATCCTTTATCTTTTGTATGAACAAATCTTTTAATTCAGGAGTAATTCTTTGAACTGTAATGTCAATATTGTGAGGACGACAAAGTTCTTGTGTCTTTAGTATATGGAAAACAGGAAAGTGGTCTGAGATGTCAGTTAAAAATATACCTGAAATCAAATTATCCTCATGAAAATTAATAAAAATGTTATCGATTAAAGTAGCAGAATGTGATTTTACTCTAGTTGGCTTAGTAATTTGGGGGAAAAAATGGCTTGATTTCAAAAGTTCAAGGAATTCTTTGGTAGGTCGATGATGTTCCGTTTTGAAAAGATCTATGTTGAAATCACCCATCAGAACGCATTTGTTTCTTTCTATATCCCTATTTTTAAGAACGGATTCCAGGTGACTATTTAGTTTAGATACATTCTTATCTGGGGGTCGATAGTATATTCCGACAATATATTTTGTATTACAGAATTCTAATTCGACGAAGAGAGATTCAAAATCGCCTTCCGGATCACGACTAGATAAATCTTCACGTATTGTACAGGTTTTAATGTATTCATTCACATATAAAATAACACCACCTCCCTTTTTCTTATTTCGTGATGCTGGAAAGGCTTTATATCCAGGTATATCAAAAAGTAGTTCGGTGGTAGGATCCAACCAACTCTCCGAAAAACCTAATACAGAAAACTTGTATTTTAAATTATGTAGGAATCCAGTAATCTCAGTAAAAATTTTCTTTAAACTTCTTACATTAAGGTGTAGAAAAGATAAAGGTGTTTTTATCAATTTCATGATCGATAATATTGTTTTCTAAAAACGACGTCTCAGTATAATAGTTTGACTGATGTGTGTTAATATCATTCCAATGTAAGCTTTCATATTCATTGTCATCTGTTGGGGTATTACTGTATTCCATGTCATTTAGTTCAATAGGATTGAAACACATATTTTCAATGAACTCAAGATTAATAGCATCAATTGTATCAGACGTGTGTTCAGTATAGGTTGGAATTTGATCAGAAAAGAAAGGCATAAACGATAGTGAATTAGCGAGTGGATCATCCGCAATATCTGATCCTGTGTTATCCATAATTTAACTTTGATTTGGTATGAGGCAACTGACATGGTTTCACGGCACTAAGATAGTAGAAGATGAGAGGTGAATGTATAACTGAAAAACTACATATATAAAACTTGAAAATGAATAAATCCATATTCGAAACATATATACAATTGAAAAAAATAATTACAGAAATCAAACACGAACCCATGGGCAATTCGAACAATTTGTCCAGAAATGTCATGGATCAGCATTCACATTTAATGATTATAGTTAACAATAGGACTCCTGTTGATGGTTACACCCATACTGTGATGCCTTGCCAGATTTTGTGAGCATTGTACATTTAAGTGATTAAATATGCAAGCAAATAAGGCTAAAGGCTTCAATAAACACCGGATATTCCCCCAGCCTCCAAACCATCGGTTTACTTTCCCCCGAGTTGTAATCATTGTTAGTTATATATAAACAATTGCAGTGCAAATTTTGAGATCTTTCCAACAATTTGTGTCCTGGAAGCTTGTTCTACAAGCGTTACCATTCTGCACCAACCAGAACAGGGGGTTTCAGCAAAAATATCTCCTAATTTCACAAAGCCACCGTGTACATACCAGGCATGGTCATTATTTTGGGGCTAAGTGAGCTATATGGGGAAGCCCTATGGAATGCACATTCTCCTTCGTCTCCTTTTCTTCTTGACTTCCGGTATTTAGTTTCTTCACTTTTCAACAAATTGGCCGATTTCTCTCAAATTTAGCCAGGATAGAGTCCCGCAGATGACGTGCGCTGACGTTGAGGCTAATAGTTCTATGCTCAAAGTCGCCATGTGACCTAAAAATCGAAAATACCAGAGGAATCACTTTGGCTCAAAACTGGCAAAGGAACTTGTAAATCAATTTTTTGTGGGTACTTTATTTGGAAACAACATGCCTGCTACAAAAACTGAGGTCGAAGGTTAACGTGATTCCGGTCCCAAGCCTGGGACGTTGTTGAAAACATTATCTGTGCTATTGTAGCTGTGGATTGTGATGAATATGTCGAACATGGTGAATAAAGAACATACTGAGACCGGACGGTCAAAGGACAAGGTTACGGGGGAACAACAATCAGGAAATCATTGAAAATTACATTTTATGATCGTATGCATCAATAGGAAGCGATATGTCGATTATGTGGTTATCAAGGTCACTGATCTCCAACAACTACAAACATTAAACATGAGAACGTCGTAGATTTCATTTCAATGACGTAACCCAGAGTGTCATTTAGGCCAGCCGTGTTTCTTCCTAGCTTTCTTGCTGCGAACAAATGCTGCTGTAGCCTGTAGGGATTGATTGCTAACGCAAACATTGGGGGTTAGAACAAGATGAGGCGTTCCCGTTAAATTATTAAATGCGGCACACTGTGTAACAATTACCGACCAAGATAATTGATTTCGAGGACAGTATATGGTTAGCCTTGTTACATAATTACACAATACTGATGCTGGCTGTTGAAACACGTCCAATGCCAAGTATGGCTGAGACTAACGTCTTCCGGGTCAATATGGCGTCGGATTGGGACCTGACTGAAGGGCAACGCTAAATTCTGTTCCCGTTTACAAAAATATGCTCTTTCCGTGTAGAACTGATAAACATCGAACTTCTGTACATTCCTTCCTTCAAGGACAAGCATAACTCGTTCGGAATCTGTCAAATAAAATACAAAAGCCTATTCGGTTTTTCCAAGTGGATACCATGTCGTATATTTATCGCACACTTCATTCAAAAGGGTTATAATATATATATATATATGGAATGAAATGGCAATGGTCGAATACAGACCACTTAACTAAGACTTGTCTTTACTGTTAATACGGCTCGGAAAGGTGTATAGACGACAGCAATCAATACCTGACTGGCATCAACCCAGGAATGAAAACATAGCCAAAACCAACAACCACCAAGGTTAGCCTGACTGCAAAAAGGTGAGTCGGTACACAGGTGTAAATCAGGGGGAGAATTCAAGGGATGAAGTTAAGACCTGAACGATCTCTGGTTTGTCCTATGACAAATGACATATATTGTTTTCTCAGTGAAACAGTACACACGATCGTATAACCACGATTCATTAGTTGCAACTTTGTAACAACCACACTAAGGCCCAGGTTCCGCTTCCCACTTCAGTATCTGGTAACACACTTTTACCAGTCGCCCACCCCATCCACCTGATATTCTCTGACACAGGGTCTGAACAACATCTGAACCCAGGACTGTTACGTCAGTGAAATGTAGACTAACCTATCAAAATTAAAGAAAATATCCATGTCAGATTTAAATTTGATACATAAAGCAATTTTATACATAAAGCAATTTTATACATAAAGCAATATTAAACGTCAGATACGAGATTCAATATTCAGCCGTCACCATAATTGAATTTCAGCGTCTTTAATCGAAAAATCTGTTTTGTATAGTATGATGTCTCTTGTAAATTAAAGTTAACATTCATGAACAGTTTATTGGAATGGAGCTAATTATTCTGAATTGGGGCATTTCGTGTCAGTCACTCTGTATTGATCATCAGTGATGCCCGCTATATGTGTATCTGAATAACTCACCAACGCTCAGGCAGTTATCTCACTGTTAGCTTAGACCCCTTCATAGATATTTCACCTGTGTATATGATCTCCATGGCAGGTGTGTATATATCATGTAGAATATAATGTCGACAGTTTATGAGAAAAACACGGTATTGAACTGGGTCCGGATTGCTGGTGGTTTTTCAGAGCTATAGTTACAACACCTGTAGGCTTCAAGTACTAACCAACCTATTGTCTTAATCATGCATCGAAAAGTTTCCCCCATCTTCGAATGGGAAAATACCCTTTTCAATGGGTGATCCAGTACCAGAAATATTTAATCCTGGGACAAGCACAGCTCAATTCAAGTCAAAGCCAAAATACTTCTATTTGTACTGGCTGGGACGAGTATATAACATTCGTCCCAGGTACTGGTTACTTTTTTCGGACAAATGAATCCTGCATCATTTTCCAGCCGAAGATGAATGCGAGGCTACGTTCACCACAGTGCAACATGATCACGATAAGATCATCAAGCAGGACGCGTCTGCTGTTTACCACAGGGGTGATGTGTTATTTTACCATTATTTGAAAACAACGGTGTTGCTCAACAGAACCCCATAACCACGTGATTGGACCCTCTTGCGTCCATCTGATGGCAAGTCCCGTTGTCATTTTGTCAGCCATAACCTTTGTTGGGACACTCAACAAACCATCGAAATTGACTTTTCAGTTTTGACGAAGTAAAATATAAACAGTTGTTTATGGAATGATGATTTATACTATGCTAAAACAAATATTATTCGAGAGAAACAAGCCAAACCTGTTTACAAGAGAAAAAGAAACAAATACAGAAATATTCCTATATAATTCTTCAGATGTTGCATTCCTCTAACCAGACTACCTGGTTTTTCCTGCCGCCATTCACCTTATTAATGGCTTACATAAATAATTTGCCGCGATAATGCTTTAATATAGTTAACCCACAATCTGACACAATTAAAGTTGCTCAAAACTGCTGTTCTGACAAAATTGACATTATTTATTTAATAAACCGACATTATACTTTTTAAATAATTATATAAAAAAAATATAACTCGATTCAGGAAGTCGTGCATTATGTCTTCTGCCTACGTTATTGCATACCCTTCAGCATATATCGGGCGATCAAATATAAACGGTATAATGCTTACGTATAAAAACCCACGGCCAGTTGTTACCTGTATCGAAAACATGAGATTTATCTACAAGATTTTATCTCGGAAATCAGTTATTTCGAGTTTTTTTAACGTTCTGTCCAATCAGGTATCTATGTTGTATACTGTAGACTGTGTGAAATACGATTACTATACCATATTGATAAGACATGCATCTTTTCAAATATACCCGGTGGGTACAGTAAATACATTATCACTACTGTCAGAACCTCCACAAAGCAGAGTGCACATGCAATTAATTCTATACGGTCAATATACCTACCTACCGTATACCCAAAGGGAATTAAACTGATTTCCGTTGAAACTACATGTATGTAACATGTATTTCCAGTAAATCGTATTTCCAGTATACGCGTGACTGTATAGGGGCTAGACCACTATTAAAAATAGTGCCGATCCGTTAGGCAACCTCTGCCAGAGAAGTGAATTGTTTTCAATATTTTTTCCAGTCTCTGTTGCGACGAATAATTGAAGGCCAGTGGTAGGTGATTGGAGTATGATATGTGTTTGGTTTCGCAGTGAGTTTGATTTTAACTCGAGGCCTAATAAGGTGTTGTTTTGAGGGACTATTTGGGTGCCTGTGCACCGCTTTCTGAAAGCAGAGAAAAAAACCAAAATTATGACGTCATTTGTAGGAGCGCGCATAACTCAAAATTTCAACGGGCAACCCCCGTCAAGAAGTCTGCCCGGTTGTAGCACTTGAATTAAAGTACTTATGGCCGAAATATGGAAGTCGAGACTTAATTAATGAATCGAGGAGATGCAATTACGTTAACAGTTTTTAACATTGCCGCCAATGTAAATTTTAATAGTGGTCTGGACGTCTATGTTGTACGTTATTGAGGAGACACGCGTGTGGTATGTGAATTGTAATCTGTTATTTAGCTGAATAAAACTGTGCAAATGTCACCAAAAACCATAGCCCCATATATGACTTAGATGAATAACGTCAAAACTAAAACATTATAAAAAACATAAACTATAACAAATCAAGAGGACATCCAAATTCCATGATTGGATTTCGCCAATGAGATCGCTTTCGAATTGCACCATCGCCACAGAGGTTATACACAATGTTAATCTGGAATTTCTCAGTGTTAACTGATGGGGGAGGGGAGTACATTCTAATCCACTTGGGCATTATGCAAAATCCATATCTTGACATTCTTTCAAATAGGCTGTATCTATGTCATATAGATAATAGGCTGTATCTATGTCATATAGATAATAGGCTGTATCTATGTCATATAGATAATAGGCTGTATCTATGTCATATAGATAATAGGCTGTATCTGTCATATAGATAATAGGCTGTATCTATGTCATATAGATAATAGGCTGTATCTATGTCATATAGATAATAGGCTGTATCTATGTCATATAGATAATAGGCTGTATCTTATGAGGCGCCGTTTGTCACTTTCTGATTTAATCTACTGATTTATAAATATCGGGTATTTAGCAGTCGGATATATAAATATCGGGTATTTAGCAGTCGGATATATAAATTTGCAAAAAATGAGCGTGAAATAAACACCAAGTTCAGTCAATTTTAAATCCTATATCAGCGAATAAAATCCGAGAAAAATTTATAAATACCTATTTTGGATTTCAAGATATATATATCTCTCGTTGTGTTATTTCTGGGATATAAATTTCTCCACCATATATATATATATTCCTGATAAAGGATTTCTTATTTATATATCCAAGGTAACGTATCTTACTGATATATAAATATTTAAAAATGTGTAGTTGGGTATATATATATCCATCTTCATCTAACTCCGGATTTACAAATACTGAACTGAGAAAGTCTCATATATAGATATCCCAGTTATAATATGCTAATGAGTTGCGATACGTTTACCGCAAAAATGATGATGTCACACTAAGCCTCTTCAAGTGTACCAAGGGTCGGCAAACACCGCTCAATCATTCCGCAGATTCTCATGTGCGGTATTGTAAACACACGCTAATTTGTGGGTCATCTGTGAATATTATCGGGCAAATTCATTCAGGTACTTCTTACTTTTAACCAGCGTTATTCGCAGAAGCACAGAATTTATAGAAAGCTATTATTATTAGTATTCATTATGTCTTGCCCACGGATCACAAGGACTTTTGTCACCTGAAACACGAAATAGACAATATGATCTAAACCAACACCAAAACCGACGACGTCATCGGTTTTTGAGACTCATCAGCATACTATTAGCATACTATAAATGGGATATCTATATATGAGACTTTCTCAGTTCAGTATTTGTAAATCCGGAGTTAGACGAAGACTGGATATATATATATACCCAACAGCACATTTTGAAATATTTATATATCAGTAAGATACGTTACCTCGGATATATAAATAAGAAATCGTTTGTCAGGAATATATATATATATTGTGGAGGAATTTATATCCCAGAAATAACACAACGAGAGATATATATATCTTGAAATCTAATATAGGTATTTATAAATATTTCTCGGATTTTATTCGCTGATATAGGATTTAAAATTGACTAAAGTCGGTGTTTATTTCACGCTCATTTTATGCACATTTATATATCCGACTGCTAAATACCCGATATTTATAAATCAGTAGATTAAATCAGAAAGTGACAAACGGCGCCTCATAGTATCTATGTCATATAGATACGGCATTGGCATCAATGTTGGAATTATTCTACATAAACAGTATCTGAATTTCATTATGTAATTGAACATTCCTGTACATCACAAATACCGAGTGATCTTCGAAAGTATCAAGTCTCTCCTGGGAGAAATGTTCCCAATTCCGAACCTCGTCACAGATATCGAAGCATCACTTCCATGAATATAGCATGTACAAAAGCATACCTCCCTAGTTCGTGACAAACGTGTCCTCTTGGACAGCTCTGATTGTCGCAATCCACCTCTCACAATTCTTCTTCTCTGTGTCCGTCCTTTGTCTTTTACTGGACACCAATGGTTCTACACCAATGGTTCTACATGTCCAGAATTACTCAATCTTTCCCATCCAAATTATCTACAAGTATATGGGAGTTCAACCCTATACATCCCTATGGTTCTGTTCTGACTTGGGTTAATTGACCATATATCGAAAATATACTAAGAAATGCTTTCCTGTTGCTCGTTTCACTGTTCATAAATAGTCGTGTTAATCACACATTTGCAGATTTTCATATATTGCAAGCGCTATATATATCTCCCATTTATTGGAGGGGTCACTGATTGTTTATTCTTCAGCGATACCTTATTGCTAGTCATGCGAAACATGAATTTGACCGTAAACATCCTGTTTCAGTCTAAATTACTCGCAGATTCTTGATGAATTCTTGCCAAGACATCCTGTCACTATAGCTTCACCATCACATATGAGACAAGACATCCTGTTATCAACCCTGCTCTCACATATATCGGTATCGTAGTCATCTTCCTCAACTGGCCTAAGTCTTGTGTTATAGAGGAATCGTGATAATACAGGATGACATCATGACAGATGAGCGAATATACCTGAAGCTGTCATGTGGAAAATAAATATGCTTAACGCTGAAGAGTGACCGATGTCACCCTATTGTACATCTTCTTGCTGAAGTATAATATATTGGATTTCATGCGAAGCAGCACGATGTACAAACGTCACATGTGCAGATGATGATATACTTATAAGAGCCGTGTCTTATATATTCATTCTAACATTCTGGGTGACGTTCCTTTGGTTAACCGGTTGCCGGCGTGTGTTACATCCAAATTATCCGTAGTATTATTATTATTGTAGTTTCGTTCAAACATTGTTTGCAATGTTTACCCGGTCCTGCTTTTCCCATCCTTTACATGCGAAGTTGTAAGTATCTTCCTTTGGTTTACCTTATGCGTGTATTGCATTGAAACGTTATTTACAATGCTCATCCGGTTCTGTCACGTGTGTTACTTTGAAACGTTTGCAATGTTCATCCGGTGCTGTCACGTGTATTACACTTGAGACGTTATTTGCCGTGTTCATCCGTTTTTGTCGCGTATGTTTCATTGGAACGTTGTTTGCGGTGTTCGCCCGATACTGCGACGTGTGTTACAACGAAACGTTCTTTGCCACGTTAATAGTTCCATTGCGTGTGTCACATACGAACGCGTATGTCGCGTGTGTTACACGAACATGGCGTTAATGCTAATAAGTATTAGTCACTATCCAAGCTGTTGTTTATGGACTATTCTTCCCACTAAACATACAAAGTGTCAAAACATTTCACCGAAAAATGGCTGGAGACTATAGAGTTTATAATGTTCAGATGTTCCGAAAACTGAAATAATGATTTGACATTTGTCATTATGGAAACGGAAATATATTCCTGTCAGATACGTCTTCCTTGTCCAATATCAAAATCCGTTTACTTCATGCTCAGTTATTGACACAGTAATTTTTTTTTTTTTTTTTTTTATAACTGAAGTTCGAGTTACGCATTAAGATAGGTTGACCACGAAACCGGAATTAATGTTTTCATAGGTCGTATTTAATGATATTAATTCGGTGGTTAACCCACACGCCCATGCTCTGATGGCCAATTATGTTGTCAGAATTGGTGCAGTCTGTCCAGAGACCATGACCAACTCTCCACATTGGAGGCGTTTCTAACACTCAATCTCTTATAATAAGGTTTGCATAGACCAGAGAAACAGATTGTTGAATGCTTTTGAAATAGCGTAGGAGTGTCTTGAAGTCGATATGTTAATGTCACTGCCTGAAAAAATTGCAAATGAATTCGACTTGATTTACTTGTGGGTGGCCTCTAACGTGATACGTCGAAACCCGTTGGCGCCACTTACACTTTAGAGAAATGTAGAACTCCAACGAAAGACTACAAGACCTTTGTGAAATCCTCGTATAGATTCTACAGATTTTGTTGTGCAAAGCCGCAACGAATACAGTGTATTTAATATTGATATATTGTCCAAGACTTATCTTAGGAGTCGGGTCTGACCGATTTAAATTATCAGGAACAGGAGTCACAGTCATGTGAATGTCCTCTCCAGTGCTTTTTCATAGCCTGGAGCTTACTATAGATAGTAAGCTCCTTGTTTATCTATAGTAAGCTCCTTGTTCATAGGGAGGATATTATTGTAAAGTGTGTGTTAAGATTCCATGCCCAAGACAACTACTATAAGCGGATTACCATTACGGGATGTCTAAATCTTCTTTTATACCAGTTTCTAGAGAATGAATCTCTGGTATATAAAATTGTCAAAACTATATTGACTTGATTCATGTTCACCTGTATTTGTGCATGTGATTGGCGCTACAATTATGGACTCTATAATAATAACCTCTATATAATAATAATGATGATACACTTTATTTAAGAAAACCTCGATAACTCCGATAGGCCAAAGGCCTCTTTTCATCGGCGTCGAGGGCAGCAACAATAGAAACAATATTATATACAACATGAGCATATACACTATATAACCTGCGAATGTCCTGTTTTGATAATCGCTCTGAAATACCGTAGTACACTACAGAATATAGGTGTGTTTTCATAGAAAATTGTTCAAAAAGTAGTACTTCCTGTTTCTATCTTTTAAGAGATCTGTATTGTAGACCAACGTTTACCCAGACCACGCAAAGCTGAACAGATTTTCATCTCTGACATTCTAGTTTTCATAAATGTTTGTTCTCCCGGACGTGAGCCGTTAGGGGTGACTGTAATATTCTGTCCAAGTCACGTACCTGGAAAGTGGAGCTGTCTCTGTAAAAAGACGGACAGCCAACATGGCGCACTGAGAATAGAATAAGCTGTCAACTGTTTCACTTTTGCTTTGTTCCTATTGAGTCCGTCCACATGAAAGACGACGCGACATGCACAATGACCCTTTCGGACCTTCTTTCTCACATTTTATACTAGTGTCATATAGTACTGTATACGACATGATCTTCAACATTGTTGGGCGAACACCCCCATTTCTTCAGAATCCATCACCGCGTGCTTGCTATTTATTTACATCTCGTTTCACGTCGGCAGGTAACTGAGGCAACTGGAATTGATCCATTCGTGCTGCAATGTCCCAACGCCTCGGATACAGGAGCTATTTTTTTATAGAAATTGAACGCTGTCTGCCTATATTTGTCATGTCATTACTTGAGGGCAGAGGCCACGAAGACCATGTTGTGATCCCAGCTGAATATAGACCTGTTTTACATGGAGATATTTAAGGGGCTGACCAGAGAAACCCCGTTCATACAGCGCCTAAAATATACTCATCTCTCCTACTGTCACGCTTCTCACTTATTTTTCTACTTTTATAACTTTTGTTTGGCAGTTATTCTTGTTCCAAACCCATATAAAAACGTTTGTCATAAATAGACTTGACGATTGGTACAGTACGTTTATTATTTGTATTTGCTTGTGTATGCTCTTAGGGCAATGACATTTAAAATGGAACTGCTTTGACGTGGTACACATTGGCATGTAGTCGGTTTGGTCATGGAGTCAAGGAGGCCCATGGTTCGATTTGTCAGTGTTTTATGATATTGTTACCCTGTGTCTATCAGAGATCCTCGTTGATTTCCTTGACCCACGAGAATGGTGTCAAGTGACATATTGACATCGTAACTTCAGCTAATTAGTCGTCTTACCGTACTAATGAAAGTGACGCCAAACTGAGGGAAGACCTTGAATGAATATATATGAATCGATGTTATCAGGTGTTAGTCGTGACACACCTTGATAAGAACTGGATTTTACCTGTCCAACCTGTCACTCATCAATTATTTATTTTCAATTAGCCCCGTTACAAAGGTATGTAACCAAAGCTGATTGGGCACACGCTAGACGGATCATGTTGCCCCGGGCCTATCGTGACGCCACGAAGGGTCGGCATGGTGTGCACGGAATGCCAATCATAACCTACATAGCATATTGACCTTGTCAACTCGTAACAGGTATTGGTGGTTCGACGTTTGATACACTATATCCTCCAAAAACTGTGGACAATAAGCTTCGTGCCTTCGCCGTTATAATATGACACGATCCTTAAAAGAAGTCCCATAAGGATCCCCATATGAAAATCACCTAATAGGATCGTATAGGAGTTTGGTATGCTGAGCAGCATTCTTAGACTCTGCAACGTAGGGTATTGGTACAGTCCGGTTCATTTTCTGACTTCGACACTCAATATAATCTTGTTTTGTAATGATGGCATGCAGTCCGGTCTTCAAGGAGTTCTGATCCTTGCCGAACCCAGTCACCAATAAGTGCTCTCCAGAAAGAGCGGATTAGCTGGTCTCATTCATGGCGTCTGAGTATATTTGGGGAAAATGAAAGTATAAATTGCCCGCTAATGACATACCTTAGCGACAATCTGTTGAATTTATTGAGCAAATTATTCCTTACCCTTTAGAATGGCTACTTTTATTTGCCTAATCGACAATGCCACGAACCACCTTCGCTTGTCCAAACAAACATGTCCGATATATTAGCCCGAAACATATTAGCCCTCTTTTCATACTGGACTATAATTACCCATTGCTATTGCAGTTACTCGTATAGGCAAAAGAGATACTTTGTACGCGTTGACATAGGGGGTGAAATATATGTGTGGCTACAATGGTACATCATAGAATCTTAACAACGAAAGTATCTTGGAAATAAAGATTACACACAAACTTGGACACGAGCTATTGACAAGCTGTTATCTCTTTCGTATTCAGGGTTCTCCCATGAATTTGACGGATTACCAGTAGATTAGAGCTACCACTGCCCTGACCTTTACCATGTGGTGAACAAAATAGGAGTGAAGCATATTCGTGAGAACAACAATCTACACATCTGAGCAGATCGCACATTATTATGCGAAGATATATGTATGAGTGATGGATCAGACATTTAGTATGTGCCCGTCGTTCACAAAGAATTTCCGCCTCAATAGTCTAAAATGCTATTGCGTCTCACAGTAATCTAGCTAAGATTCATAGCGTCTCCCTTCCCTCTACGCTATGCCGACGACAAATACATTTCCCTGGTGGTAATTCGTACATCTCCATGGCGCACTTATTATTACCTTTGCGCCCTATTGGACCTTCATTAACTTGAGAAAAAGGGCCGCCATGAATAAAAATACCATAATCGATGTTGTGATCATCATCCCCTGTATACACGGGGTCTATTATGACGGAAATGCCCATCTTCTTGACCCTCGATTTCAGGTGATTTTGAGGCTCCATATGGATAATTTTAACGTCTGTAATTAATTTTTGACCGACGAATGGCCATTTAGTCTGCCATTTCTGTATTTTTATTCATGGCGGCCCATTTTCTCAAGTTAATGAAGGTCCAATAGGGCGCAAAGGTAATAATAAGTGCGCCATGGAGATGTTCGAGTTACCATCAGGGAAATGTATTTGTCGTCGGCATAGCGGTGAGGGAAGGGAGACGCTATGAATCTTAGCTAACAGTAATCCCAAACGATACTGCCCATTGACTAACATTTAGATGAAAACACAAGTGCAGTTAAAATCCCGTTTTGATGAATCGATACGTGTACCTCTTAGGAGGTCGATAATAATACATTGTCGTTGCGTCAAGTATTGTTAACATAAGCCCACTTTGTATCAAGTACATTTGGTGGCGCTATCGTGTTAGTCGTTTTGTCAAGCCAAGTTATATCGGTATGGCTTCAACACGTGATTGTAGGCACCGAATCTCCAGATCGATTAACATGATTGACATCAAGTGGTCCTCTATAACCATTATATATTACTGTATGGAGTTATCCCCCCCCCCCCCCGCGAGGAAGTTTGTTTATACCGATGTGTTTTCCAATTGCATGACATCAATAGATGCGTTTTTGGTGTCAGCCTAGGAAATTCTGACTGATGGATCAGTCCATGATGCTTCAGTGTTGTTAGTCGGAGTGCTAGAACAGGAACTTCATAATGTAGTGCCTAGCATTGTGTGACGAAAATGCCCGTGACCTGGAGAATGTCATTTTCGTTCTACGCTGACATTCTAAATAGCATTGTGAATGGACCGACAATGATGGATATTCGACTTACCTGTATTAACTGTGCGCTGAAACTTTCAGCGAGTGACGTGTAAATATCCCTGACACGCATCCTGCATCGAAACCGGGCGAGAGAAGTCGAACTCTGTTGATCTGACACGAAATCCAACACCGCCTGAGTCTATACTTTCGCTTTAGGGGGGCTGCCATGTTTGGACGCGCAATGGATTCTGGGAGCCAGAGCCTATATAAGACGCAGAGAATGGACGTTCGGCATTCTGTCCCAGACGATCGGCGGGTAAACATCGTGCGGGAGAGCACAGAGACAGGATCGCCGCAAATGCGCCGAAAGTGCCGAAAGTGCCGAATTGACTGCCGAAACAGCGCCGAACCATCCGCCGAAGGGTTGGAAAGCCGAGAGCTAAGCCATAGCTTGGGGATAATAGATACTAACACGCACAGTATCTGATGACGAGACGAACCGACAGACGGGGATAAGATACTAACACGCACGGTATCTGAAGACGAGATGTCCATCAACGGGAAATACAGAGCACCAAATATCCCACACTGCAGCCCATCACACAAATTCCATTTTACATGATTACATATATTTGCTCACATACAAGATCGTCGGCCTTAGGGACGGAATAGATCTAATCACACTCACTTACACTAGTTACCTACAGGCCTCGGCTAGAGGTGACGGATTACACAAGCTTACATCCACTGTACATATTTACACTGCCGCAGGGCTCGAATTATGCTTTGCCGCAAGTCTTTGAATTCTATTACAAATCATTGATATTAATTGACATTACACTGTAAGGTAATAATATACCCCCGAGACCAAGGGCATTATTACCACATATATATGCAGACAATCTGAGCCTATTAACTCATCCTTGGGTCAACGCCGTGAGGGCCGAAGTCGGGCCGCCGAAGACGTGAAGTCTGCCGAGCCGAAAGGGGTCGCCGCCGAATTCGGCGCCGAAGACGTGAGGTCTGCCGAGCCGAAAGGGGCTGCCGCCGAAGACGCTGTGGGGTGCCGTACGGGCCGACGCCGCCGAAGGGCTACTGCTAGGAGAGGCAGTGATACGGAGAGGATTCCAGAGACGATTAATAACGCTTAGATGAACTGGGCCGTGTAACCTTTGACACGGTAGACGTTCCATACAGTCCGGGGCTACGCCTGCGACCGGAGAGGAACCAGAGACGCCGTACCATACCACGACGAGAGCCAGTCTGGACGAGACTGGGCCGTGACGCGTCATAGATAGGGTCTCATGTATATATTGTATATTATTCGTCTTTCTCTTAAGATAAAGATAACACTTAACGATAACTACCTCTAGAGTAGGGATCTTTATTACAGGTATTGTGCGCGTACAGAGCTGTGTACATAGCAGAATACAATATTATTACTTTATTATTGCCTTGGTTGTTTCTACAGGTCCCTCCCATCCTACCTCCTCGATCCAGACAAGGTGACAGGTTGAATCGGACCTTCCTCGTTGGCCAATTCCAGTCATACGAGACTGCGTTCACATCAGCCTGACAATTTGTCACAGGGGCCTGAGACCAGGCCGCCTCAAGTCTCGTGTACACCGCAAAGACAGACGTTTTCTGACCGCTCGAACGTCACAATTGTAATTGCATTGGTCTTTATTGCACCATTGTATTGTCCTGTCTATGTCTTGTGTGTGGTCTTCGTGTTTTGTAGCGTAGATGGCGGATGTCTGGTTCCATGTTGCTTCAAAGATTTGCTTCTTTGAAGCAACAGGAACACAACTTGGCTGAGTGGTGCATTGTTGGTTAAACTTGGCTCACCACTCGGGTTGTTAGTCGGACTGTCCATTTCAATGCTTGTCTAGAATCGCCATAACAACACACACGCCATGCCCTAGGATATCAACCTACCGTATCTGGAAAACATATCAGATGAATTGATTACTCCTGTTGAAAGTCAGGATGTGAGCACTTCAGGCCTGGGAGATATGAGCAGATGGGTGGATGGATGTACTCCACATTATTGATCAAGTCTTCGTAATACTGAAAATCGCCTGTCTAGACTCATTGTTGTACTCAGACAGCCCATTGTACCCCTTTGTCTCGTGATCCTTACACGACAGATAGACCAAAAGCGGTCTTCGAAAATGGAAGAATACTCCTTAACATCGAAATACACGATTGAGGTGATATGCAAGAGGCGGAAAAATTGACGACGTCAGGAGACTAAGAAGCAAACATAGGACTCCACAGTAAGCTTCCCTCGGCACCTCACATTTAGAAACGAGAATACGGTGGATTATCAGACGTATAGCCTCAGTATTTCCGCGTCACCATCCGCGAACTTCCCCTTACCAATACCTAAAACTATTTGGATATTCGGCTTGCGCAACCATCGTTATCTCCAGTAAGATGATTGTGTCGGGAAACAAGAATACCGGCCAATATTTAATCCAATTGTATAACGATTTTAGGAAAGTGTGGCCCAATGCTGTTTCACAGACGCCTACATCTCCACATTCTCGCGAGCCAGTGTATCAATCGATAGGTTACGAGCGATACACTGTCTTGGTCAGTTACCGATAGCAGTTCTGGATATGAACAGCTCGAGGGGTTTCTACTAAACCGAACCAATCCGTAAGCGCGCTGAAGCAGCTTATCAGGCCAATCCGCAGCGAGGTTGAGTTTTGACTGGTTTGAATTTCATTGCCAGCCAGGATACCTTTGAAATCGACATCGGGTGTCAACGCGAAAACCGCAGTCTTCAGATACCGACGCCAATGGACGCGCTAATTCTAAACCAATCTCAGTAAACTCAGATATAATATCACGGAATATTATATCTGAATTCAGCCGAATCACCAAAAAGGTCCAGGTAAACTCTCTGCGAGGATTTAGGGATTACCTGAACTCGTGCAGATGACATCTCCAGTGGGGTCACATTACTAAACTGTACGTTGGACCTTGAACAAATGATACGTTCAGCGTTGGACATATTGTTTTTGTACTCACCTGAAGAGGAAGCAAAAATACGCGGAGACGTGATATGGTCATGTACGTACGATATCCTGTACATTCAAGAGGAGATAGTAGTAGTAATTGTAATGTTCGTATCTAAGAATAAACACTCAGAAACTCGTGTTCGAAACACAACTGTAATTCACATCAACTTCCCGCACATGGCGTGCGACACACAGACAGACTCGCTGGTTACATATAAGTATATGACCGCGCTGTGAACCGAAACGGACTATAGCGGTACAGACACAACATCCCTCCTCCTTTTAGATTGCAACTAAATCTGAATGTAATCACTATGTTACTTATAGGATGTGTTCGAAGTTATCTGGCCAAAATATCTGAATGAATATACATGCAATAACCATGTTAACTATGAAACTGGAACAATGTAAATGTTACTTCGATAGTCCATCGATTAAAACTTTAAACTGTCAATGTTCAT
The DNA here is from genome assembly GCA_036873755.1 of Hanleya hanleyi. NCBI lineage: Eukaryota > Metazoa > Mollusca > Polyplacophora > Lepidopleurida > Hanleyidae > Hanleya > Hanleya hanleyi. Next base: position 17,307 of record JAVTVY010021541.1, on the reverse strand, counting down.
CAACACTGATTGTCAATGCTTTCCGAAGATTAAGATTGTCAACTTTGTGTATCATGTCCATGTCTGAATAAAACCAAAAATATAAAGAACCGAATTCTTATGTTATCTTTAACTTTCAACTCCATTAACGTTAATTCACTAGTAGTTCAAAGTGTTAACTTATTCAAAAGTCAATGCTATCGCATTAGGTTTTTGGACACTTTGGATACTGTCATAAATGAATTGACTCAGGTCACATAATCCTGAAGATAACGTGGTTGCCTGGTATGGCGTCGAGACCTTTGGATCTGCTGAGGGTCTGGTTGATTGTTACAGTCAACATCAACATCGTCGATGCTGGAGTCGTCATCCACACAATCCGGAACGTCCAATTTCGAACCACCAAGGAATAGTTTCACATGGGACACATTTCGGCGTATCTGCCGTCCCTTGTTCTCAAGAGTTACTGAATTTCCATTCCGCTCTGTTACCATGTAGGGATCTCTCTCAAACATTGAAGTCAGTTTGTTTTTTCGCTTTTGCATCAGGAGGACCGTATTCCCAACCTGAATCGGAGAACGCCTCGCTGCGCGCTTCTTATCTGCGTAGACCTTTCCCTTCTTCTTCTGAGATTGATCTCGGAGACGCGAATTCCTGTGGCTGTGTTTTCTGGAGTCTGGAATCCGCGGAAGTTTCGTTCTGAATTTCCGTCCACATAGTAACTCTGCAGGGCTAACACCTGTAGTCGCGTGCGGTGTGGTTCTGTATGCCAACAGAAACTTTGGCAGTGCCTTTTTCCAGTCTCTGGATTCTGTGCATGTTGTGCGAATGGACTTCAACAGTGTTCTATTCAGTCTCTCAACAGTGCCGTTTGCTTGCGGCCAGTAGGGCGTAACTTTCCTGTGTTTCACCCCAATTTCTGACATATACTTCTGAAATTCCTCAGAGACTATTTGTGGTCCATTGTCACTCGTTATAGTCTCAGGATATCCTTGTCGCGCGAATATCTTTTCCAACGACCCGATCAAAGCAGTTGACGTGACCGATTTCATCAGTGCTACCTCTGGCCAACGAGAGAACAGGTCGACAACTACAAGCAGACTATCTCCGCTTGGGAACGGCCCGAGAAAATCCAACGAAATGTCCTGCCACGGTTTATCAGGCAATTCCGTAGACAGTATTGGTTCGGGTGGGGGTGGCGAACCAACCACTTGACATGCTGGGCAGTGCGCGACTAGTTTTTCGACATCTCGGTCAATCCCTGGCCACCAAACAGTTTCTCTCAACCGCTGCTTTGTGCGAACGATCCCCTGGTGACCTTCATGTGCAACTTGTAGAGCCTTAGACTGAAGTGTTTCTGGTATCACCAACCTGGAACTTCTCAAGATCACGTCATTGTACACAGAGAGTTCGTCGCGAACAGTTTTGTACGCGGATAATCTGGCGTCACACCTAGACCAGTGACGTGTCTGAATACAGTTTTTCACTTGTTGGAGAAGACAATCGCGTTCGGTTGCCTGGCCTATTTCACTTAGACTCATTGCTTGTGGCACAGCGTTTCTTGCCACATAGTTTATGTATTCCTCCGCGACATTCCGTTTCTCGCGCTCACTCTGTTTCACACGTAGCAGTCTAGACAACACATCTGCTGCGTTCGTCTTTCCAGGTCGATAGTGGACTGTGAACTTGTAGGGTTGTAACCGTAATACCCATCTTTCTATGCGAGCCGGAGGTTTTGACGATGCACTGTAGATCACTTCTAAGGGTTTGTGATCCGTAATCATTTCAAACTCCATTCCATACAGGTAGATGTGGAACCGTTCGCAACTTCACACAACGGCCAAAGCTTCTCTTTCCGTCTGACTATATCGCCTTTCGACATCTGTCAGCGATCGACTAGCATAGGCTACTGGTCGAAAATATCCATCTGGTTGCTCCTGCATCAGAATAGCCCCTAGACCGACGGGACTAGCATCGACCACCACTTGAGTACGAGCCTTGCCACTGTAATAGGCCATCACGTCGGCGCTGGACAATCTCTGTTTGAGCTCCTCAAAAGCATCAGTTTGTTCTCTACCCCAGTGCCATCCTGATTTAGCTCGAGTAAGTCGCCTCAGTGGTTCAGCCACTGTAGCGAAGTCAGCAATGAAACGACTCATGTAGTTAGCCAGTCCGAGAAAACTTCTCACTTCTGCTGCATTGCTGGGCTGTCGAAATTCCATCACGGCCTTGATTTTCTCATCATCTGGACCGATGCCACGAGCAGAAAGGACATGGCCCATGAATACCAGTCGACTCATGTTGAACCTGCATTTTGCCAGGTTGAGGGTTAATCCTACCTCCTCTAGGCGATTCAATACCTTTTCGAGGCGTGCATCATGCTCAGCTTGTGTCATACCAAATATGACGCAATCATCGGAAATGTTCCGTACTCCTTCACAGTCTTGAAGAGTTTGCTGGATGATGTTTTGGTACATTTCTGGAGCCGAGGAAATGCCAAACATTAGCCTACGGTACCTGTAGACACCTTCCGAAGTGGAAAAACATGTTATTTGCCGCGACTCCTCATCCAATTCGATCTGATGATACCCCCATTTGAGGTCGAGCTTCGAAAACACTGTGGCCCCATTCATGTCATTAAGAACTTCATCAATAGTCGGTATTGGATGTCTCTCTCTAATAACTGCCTCATTGGCTCTGCGCATGTCGACACAAACGCGCACTTCGCCGTTTGGTTTTGGAACAACTACTAAGGGTGATAACCATGGTGTTGGGCCTTTAACCTTCTCAATAACTTCGAGACGCTCCAACTGCAATTTTGTCAGACACTGCTTGTCTAACGTTGAACGGTAAGCGTCGTAGTGGTTGGGCTACCGGTTTCACATCAGGGTTCACGTGAATCTTGGCCTGGAAATTTTTCAATTTTCCCAACCCGGAAAACAAAGCACTGTGCTTTTTGACAATATCAGACTCTTCTGTGAGCACATTTACTTGTGGTCCCACACGTAACAGTCCAAGTTCGATTGCGGTTTTACGACCTAGCAATGGAACGCTCGAACCATGAACAACAATGAAATCTGCTGTAACAGAAATGTTATCAGTTTTTGCAGTAGCCTGAAATTTCCCTTTCACATCCAATGGTTTACCTGAACCATAAGGATACAGTTTCGTCATAGTCGGTTCTAGTTTGACATCCTGTTTTGAAAGCTCATGCCAGACATCAGCACCAACGATATTCGCGGTTGCACCAGAATCGATCAGCATTTCTACAGGAGTATTTGCGACAAGAACCGTTATTTTCCCGGAATCCAGTGATGAAGGTTTAACAGTGAACACATATTCATCGTCTGATGAATCAGTTTCAGAAAACTGTTGTAAAAAATGTACATTGCTGTTATCCCATTTCTGTTTCCCTTGACTCGGGACTCCCATTTTTACTCTACTGTTGGACTTATGCTGTCCAGATTTGCACATAACTTGAAGATGCCCAATTTTTCCACACGAATAACATTGTTTCTCCTTTGCGTATGTACAGTCTTTTGCGATGTGCGATGTATGTCCACAACGAAAACATTGGCGTTGTGAACGCTGTGGAAAATGCTGCCTGTTAGATGGTGGAGTACCCCTTTTGTTTGTTTTGTGGTGAACAACATTTACAGAAGCATGTTTACTAGCCCCTACACCATTTTCCATTTCAGATGCATGTTTATCTGCAGCTTCCATACTTCTAGCGATACTCTGGGCAAGTTCCAATGTTAAATTTGTCTGACGTAATAAACGACGTCTCAGCTGTGATGAAGAGCATTTGTCAGTTATTTGATCACAGATCATGGCTTCGGCTAAATTTTCAAACTCACACGTAGCCGCTAACTTGCGTAGCCTGGTAACAAAAGAATCAATACTCTCACCTGGGTCTTGAGTTGCTTGTCGAAACATATGTCTTTCAAATGTTAGATTCTTCTTCGGCTTGAAATATCCATCTAATAGTTCACTGGCTGCTTTAAAGTCAGTACCTGTGTCGCCTAGGGTGTCGTATATTTCTTGCACCCTGGGACCTGCGATATGCAAAAACAAAGCACGTTTTTGCTTGTCATCTGTGACTCCTACAGCAGTCACGTACAAATCAAACGATTTGCGCCAAGCCTCCCAACGAGGTGCAAGTCCGCTGACATCGCCAGAACAGTCAAATGCCGCAACAGGTGGAATATCCAGTACTTTCGCCATGTTCCCAATGTTCTTAACGTTTTCCTCGTCGCCAATGTAATGTTCGTATCTAAGAATAAACACTCAGAAACTCGTGTTCGAAACACAACTGTAATTCACATCAACTTCCCGCACATGGCGTGCGACACACAGACAGACTCGCTGGTTACATATAAGTATATGACCGCGCTGTGAACCGAAACGGACTATAGCGGTACAGACACAACATTCGTGAAGCTCAATCCCCGTACTATCGACAATGCAATTCTTCTCGAAAAAATAGGATCAGAACCGTTCAAGACGATTGTCGGTTCATCCGTGTTGAAGACAATCTGAGCGTTTCTTCAATGATTAACGGCAAAATGCTCCAATGTTTACAGTCTCTATTGTGAATATCGTCCTCAGACCATCATTATATGCTCCCTGTTGGATTAAATAAGAATGGAATGCATATATAATCGCAAAGATATTGAAAACATGCGTTAAACTTTTACCGCTTCTACCACAGCTAGCCGATTTTCGCTATACACCTTGGCAGAGCTGAAAACTGTACACATCCGCTCCCACACTATGATGAGGGTCATTTACTGATGTGATATAGCTGCCGTTGATTTGTTTCAAATGATAGGTTCAAAAAATGAGAAAATAATCCAAAATGTGTTTCACAATACATGTATATGGGTTTACATGAATAAAAACCACGGACATTCATTCCGGTGAAATACACAATACCAGTACCGTAATGGTTTATTTCACGATTCTCGGTTATCTGCCGTATCTTGCGAAGTTCCCAAGCAACTACAGACAAAAACGCCCAACAGGCGAGGGGCAAGGAAGCTCCGGGGTCCTAGATCGCCGGAGATGCGTTTTGAGCGTTTTCCCGGAAATAAAACTGAACATACTGCATGTAGATTTATGGTTCTATTTTAGCGATTTTTTTTTGCAATTATAAGCAAGCGTCGATATTGAAGAAAACGCATCTCATGCCTACATCCATTTGACTTTTTAGTTATATTTAAAACTTACAAAACGATGACTTTTAGTTCTTAAAGGGAAACCAATATGCCTACCGATATGATTCATTCACACAAAGATAAAGCAAGGTAATCCTTACAGCCCAACAGTGGAGATTTCATGGACCGCCTTAAGAAAGTTGTTCACAGATGTGGATAGACCACGGTTCTTGTATACAAATAACGGTTCGAGCTAATTTTCCCAGTTCTATACTCTTAAAGGGATTCACTTGCAGTGTACACTTCACAGCTTAGCACTTCCATACATTGATGTGTGGCATCCAGATGAGAGTATATCTATTATCCAATATGGATTCCAGTGAGAGTTCGAAGTTTTGACTGATTAAATAGCTTTCAATCAGAACATCCCACCGCTGCCACCATTCCGTGTACCTCACGTAAGTTGAGGTAAACAACGTAGCTAGGCCTATATGATAAAGAGATCATAAGAAACACAAGATGTTAGTGCTAAGAGGTTTACTGTGCTACCGGTCTATAGAAGTACATGAGAGAGAGTGACACCAGGGGAAAGTCCCCAGGCTATATATTGGTGGCGACCTTCAGAGTTCATGATGAATATTCGTTCACGTAACAGAGTCCGTGTTCTGTCCCATGACAGGTCCCATATTTTGTGACCAGGTTGTGTTTAACGCGCGCGTTATTTTTTCCTTTATTACTGTAAAATTGTGTGCAACAGCGAAATTGTTTGTTATCTGATTTTTTACAATATCCTTTGTATCAGAGCCGTGAAGACACTGGCTTGTAAGGTGCTGAACATGGGCCTGTCGCATTTGTTATTGTCGGTATGCTACTATTAATTTACTTGAAATTTTGAATATCTCAGTAGAACTTAACACATCACTTAGTCTGAGATTTGTCTAACCCTTCAGCCCCACATATGATAGTTTCTAACATATTGGCGAGGGAAAGAGTAGCCAAGTTGACATGGCTTCGTTCGTTCCTACACTACGCCATGATGCCTCACAAAGAACTTACATGTACACTCCGGATCACACGGCTTCATGGGTTGTTCGGCTCCATCCAGCAAGAAAACAGCCCCTCCTAACTCTCTGTTCATTAGTTTGATCGAGTTCGGCAAAGCTTGTGATTGCCGTGAATAGTTCATCCGTCTGCAATCAGTCTCCAAACATCAACGATCGGTTGAATTTCTCCGCCATTATATTCGTACGTGTCACGTGATTTGCAACGTATGTTGCGGATGACGTGACCCGTAAGAAGATAATGGCGAAAATTCAACCGGCCGATGATGTTTGAAGACTGATTGCAGGCGGATCAGCTCTTCAGGGCAATAAAACTATTTGCCGAACTCGATAAAAGCGGCCGACAGATACTGGGAAAGGGTTTGTTTTATTACTGGATAGTGTCGAACGACCCGTGATCTCGGAGTGTACATGTAAGTTCATTGAGAGGCATCATGGAGTAGTGTTGGAACTAACTAAGCCATGTCAACGTGGCTAGGGACAGAGGTAATCTCGAAAAGTGCAGGCCAGCAGAACGACTATCGTTTTTATATTATTTTTACTAGGATGGAATTGCGCAAATCGGCGGTTTCTGCCCTCGGCCAGACGATCTGTCATAAATTATCAGTCGCGTGACTAGAGTCATAGGAAGCTCGATTTACAACTACAGTGATCTGAAATTCGGTTGTACCGATATATCATTCGATTTGTTTTGGTGCAACAATATGCAAACTATTCGTATCGTATGTCAATGAACTTGGCGTACAATGCTTTAAACTTGTGAATCTTATTCCAAAGACTAATGTGGTATTTCAGGAAAGGTCCATGATAATTGACTCCGGTTGACCAAAGAATGTGATACTTGACCTGTTGCTGAACATGTAACCACGGAATACTGATCAATCTCTATCTTCTTTCATTTCAGGATATCTCTGATTATCTCGATGTGATTCTTGAGCTGAAATAGAAACTGAAACATATTAAACTATTCGATCATATATAACATGGATTTGTCCGAATTATCAGAAGCATCAGTTCATAAGACGATGGAAACAAAGCCAGAGTGGAGGGTCCATATATTATCCTGTGTGAAACCTGAAACACCAACTGTCAGTCTGGACAATACAACATTGGCCACTGCAAAACACCAATCTTCGATGGAGAATCCAGACAGGACAATATTTTTCACTGTCAAACACGAATCACCGCCTGTGAGTTCAGGCAAGGCAACATTGACCGATGTAAATCAAAGCTCTGCGAATCTGGAGATGGCGACAGGTCCACAACTACATCAGCAAGAATATACAACGCCTGATTCTATATTGACTCAAAGCATGCTGTCACAGGTCAAGCAAGAACCGGTTGAATACGGGGACACTCTTGCTATACCTGTAGTCGCTCAGAACGAACTACCAAGCATTCAGTTGGACGACTCTGTTCCTGTTCCTTGCGCAGCAATGCAATTAGGCGAAATATTAACCCAGGACATCGGCATATCGAAGACGGTGAGTACACGTCAATCCATCAATATCAACCTGATCACTCCAACAAAGGAGAATATACGGTGCAGCTGTACATGGTTGCATGGCAGAGGGAGGTGCGATTAGTATGGAATATTGTGATAACATGGAATGAATTATTGTGTTCAGTTTTAATTCATTTCTGAATATGATAATTTTTTTTTGCTTGGCAAATCAGTTTACCAATATCGACATGCCAAATATTTCTTACTAATTTGTTACCAGATGTTTTCTGATATAAATGTAAAGAATAACAAGCGGTACAATGCTGTTACTTTATTACATTTACCACGAGATTGTAGTATTACTTGTTCTCTCAAGATCTGAAGTGGGACACCATGTGACAGGTTTTCAACCAATCAATCGACAACTCGATTCATCGGGCATGTATTAGGTTCTATTGTTGGGACATTTAAATCACACAAACACCTCCCGGATATTCATTGCTATACTCAGACAGACTGTTGTTCTCTTTTGTCTCTTGAATCTTACATGAAAGGTGAGTCATAATTGTTTATGGTACTTAAGATGGGATTTCAGTGATGCCAAGAATAATGTAAAAAAATATTTGATTATACATGTAACTGTATCTATGAATGGGCTACGTTCTCAGTCAATCATTCAAGCTGGATTTTATTATCTTTCAGGAATGTCTTAGTTCTACCAAGACACATTACCGTTCAACACGGCATGATATAAACAATCACCCTTACCCCGTCACTCTGTGTCAGCGACAAACAATCCCGATGGGACAAGTGGTGATGGATGGGAATGGACAGACGAACGAACGCACAACATCTGACAGGGTTACACATTTAAGAACAAACACTGGGGAAAAGCCATATCTGTGTTCAATGTGTGATTATAGATGTAACACAAACAGCGACCTTGTTACACACAGGAGAACACACACTGGAGAAAAGCCATATCTGTGTTCAATGTGTGATTATAGATGTTCGAACAGTAGTGGCCTTGTTAGACACACGAGAACGCACACTGGAGAAAAGCCATATAAATGCTCCACGTGTGATTATAGATGTTCCGACAATAGTACCCTTGCTAGACACCAGAGAACACACACTGGAGAAAAGCTGTATGGATGTTCAGTTTGCGATTATAGATGTAACAGGAACAGTCACCTTGTTATACACAGGAGAAAACACACTGCAGAAAGCCGTATGGATGTTCAGTATGCGATTATAGATGTAACAAAAAATGTCATCTGGTTATACATAGGAGAACACACACTGGAGAAAAGCCGTATAAATGCTCTACGTGTGATTATAGATGTTCCAACAATAGTACCCTTGCTAAACACCAGAGAACACACACTGGTGAAAAGCCGTATGAATGTTCAGTGTGTGATTATAGGTGTACCAAAAACAGTCACCTTGTTATACACATGAGAACACACACTGGAGAAAAGCCGTATAAATGCTCTATGTGTGATTATAGATGTTCCGACAATAGTAACCTTGCTAAACACCAGAGAACACACAATGGAGAAAAGCAGTATGGATGCTCGTTGTAAGATTATAGATGTAATGTTCAGTAACCTTGTTAAACACATGAAAACACACACTGGAGTAAAGCTATATAGATGCTTAACGTGTGATCATAGCGGTACCAAGAGGAGCCGGCTTGTTGCACACATGAGAACACTCACTGGAGAAAAGGCTCATTTATGAATGATCCATGGGTGATTATAGCACAAACCTTATGAACCATATGAGAACACACACTGGGGATAACAGCTATGGACGCTGAACTGGTGACTAAATGTAATCAGGACAGTGACCTTCTTAAAATGAGAGAATACACACCGGATAACAGTCGTATACAAACTCATTTTGCGGGTCTACATATAATCACAAAAGCTTGAGAAACGCCGTGTGAATGAACCAGGTGTGATTATACATGTACCAAAACAGTGGCCATGTTAGGGACACAACGAACGCACACTGGAAAAAGCCGTGTGGGTGCCCCATGTGTGATTACAGAAGTACCAAAAACAATGACCTTGTCGGACACACGAGAAACATGAATGCTTCATGCTTGATTATAGATGTGCCGATAACATTTACTTTGAGAGTTTCAGGGCACCACACATAAGAGGAAAGCTGTATACATCCTCACCATCCGGTTATGGATGTTGACACAAAGTGATCCATCTTCAAATATGAGAAAACACACTGATACTTGTATGGATGCTCCCAGTCTGATAAAAATAAGACCTATCATGCCGCTCCGCTTAGTAAGTCTGAAGGAAAGCCATCGACCAATCAAGTCATGTCTTCAATATAGGAGTAACCGCCTCGGGAATGCTCTGAAGGCAGTCTCTGCTCCCGAAGTTCAGCGGTCTGAGGAACTATTTCTTGACAGTCAACTGCGAAACGAATCCACATGAGTTGTCTCCCTCACCTGACCTACATTATTTTCTGGGATATAATTAATAGATTTATGGTTAACTTTCTGTATTGTTGTTGTATTTAACAGGATGCATAAACTGATTAAAATTTAGTTCATTAATCGCTTCAAATAATTAACACAGTCGCTGTTAGTTGCATCGGAATCACACTGATGTGACCCCACTTCATCGCCATCAGTGGATTGAGGGTACATTCAAATTCCTCGAACTCCCGTTGACAGTCCTTTTGTCTCCTCTCCGCGTATGAGTAAACCGAGCCTGTTGTGAACTTTGTCTTGATTGTTTCGCTATTTGTAACTTGGAGACCACCGAAAATTACCCCCATATAGGCTTCTCTTCAGACCTACTGAGTGGCGCGTCATGATAGGTTTTATTTTAATCAGACTAGGATGCTCTGTGCTCGATTATAGATTTGCCCCCCCCCCCAAAAAAACAACAGTCGCCTCGTTAGACATTCTAGAACACACACTGGAGAAAAGCTGTACGGATGTCCAATTCGTAATTACATATGCACCAAAAACAGTGACCTTGCGGGACACACGAGGAAACACACAAGAGAAAAGCCGTATGGATGTCCAATTCGTAATTACATATGCACCAAAAACAGTGACCTTGCGATACACACGAGGAAACACACAAGAGAAAAGGCGTATGGATGTCCAATTCGTAATTACATATGCACCAAAAACAGTGACCTTGCGAGACACACGAGGAAACACACAAGAGAAGAGCCGTATGGATGTCCAATTCGCAATTACATATGCACCAAAAACAGTGACCTTGCGAGACACACGAGGAAACACACAAGAGAAAAGCCGTATGGATGTCCAATTCGTAATTACATATGTACCAAAAACAGTGACTTGTTATATTTGGCTAATAATGAGGTAAAAGTCATACAAGAGAAAAGTCAAAGGATGTCCAATTGATTACATATGCACACTAAAATATGACTCTATGAGAGATAATATAAAAAACACACGCAGGTAGTGCTTCGCAGCGGATGTCCAAATTCAGAATTAAGATAGCAAATCAAAAACAGTGACCTTGCGAGACACGAGGAAACACACAAGAGAAAGCCGTATGGATGTCCAATTCAATTACATATATCTGGAAAACAGCAGGGACCTGGCATACACGAGGAAACACGGCTTGCAGAGAAAAGGCGATGTCCAATTCGTAATTACATATGCACCAAAAACAGTGACCTTGCGAGACACACGAGGAAACACACAAGAGAAAAGCCGTATGGATGTCCAATTCGTAATTACATATGCATCAAAAACAGTGACCTTGCGATACACACGAGGAAACACACAAGAGAAAAGGCGTATGGATGTCCAATTCGTAATTACATATGCACCAAAAACAGTGACCTTGCGAGACACACGAGGAAACACACAAGAGAAGAGCCGTATGGATGTCCAATTCGCAATTACATATGCACCAAAAACAGTGACCTTGCGAGACACACGAGGAAACACACAAGAGAAAAGCCGTATGGATGTCCAATTCGTAATTACATATGCACCAAAAACAGTGACCTTGCGAGACACACGAGGAAACACACAAGAGAAAAGCCGTATGGATGTCCAATTCGATTACATATGCACCAAAAACAGTGACCTTGCGAGACACACGAGGAAACACACAAGAGAAAAGCCGTATGGATGTCCAATTCGTAATTACATATGCACCAAAAACAGTGACCTTGCGAGACACGAGGAAACACACAAGAGAAAAGCCGTATGGATGTCCAATTCGTAATTACATATGCACCAAAAACAGTGACCTTGCGAGACACACGAGGAAACACACAAGAGAAAAGCCGTATGGATGTCCAATTCGTAATTACATATGTACCAAAAACAGTAACCTTGCGAGACACACGAGGAAACACAAAAGAGAAAAGCCGTATGGACGTCCAATTCGTAATTACATATGCACCAAAAACAGTGATCTTGCGAGACACACGAGGAAACACGAGAGAAAAGCCGTATGGATGTCCAATTCGTAATTACATATGCACCAATAACAGTGACCTTGCGAGACACACGAGAAAACACACAAGAGGAAAGCCGTATGGATGTCGCTTGCCGCCATTTTTCTCCCCACTCTGCAATCGTTGCTGGTTCGGAAATCCCTCCTTTCATCTAGGAGCACCCTCTTACAGAGGTATATAGAAGCTTGCAGTAAACCCGCCGCTTACTAGGGTGGTCAAGACAGGGTCAGTAGCAGTCGAGGTCCCGTGCTGTCCCGTGCTGTCCAGGCTGTGCAGGTAACTTATTTACAGTGCATCGACACCTCCTGACTGTACATATAGACCCGTCCCTTTCTCTGACCAGGTGTATGCGATGTATACTGTGAGTGGATTTTATACAGCGTTCACTGAAAGACAGCCAGGTACTTTATTCTCCAAGTTCCTCCACTAGTTCCACCATCAGTCCATATTACCCTGGACACCGAACCAGCCCAGCGCCTTGTGAATAGGCGAGTATATATGTAAGCGGTCACTGGCGAGGCGCGAACCCACGCCAGCTGTAGCACTCCGGATCAGAGTCAGACACTCTAACCATTCGGCCACGACACCCAGACTGAGCGCTTGCTGCTGTCTGGGCTGGAAGCGTGGTCACCTTTGCTTAGTGTATGCAGTACAGAAAACAAGGTCTCCAAGATATCATTTCTTCATAAATTAATCGGAACATCCTAGATATGCACACAAAGATAGCATTTCTTCGTAAATTAATCGGAACATCCTAGATATGCACACAAAGTTGGACATAATGCTGTCCAAAGATAAAACAGCTACGTATGTGATGTGAGAAAATCTTACCACGAGCATAAGGTTTGTTGGAATTGACTACGTTTACTTCCTTTTAACGTCAATGAATAGACAACAAGGAATAGTCCTATTTTGACTCGAACGCCCTCAACAGAATATAGTCTCATGAATGTTCATTGTGCGGTAATGTCTTTGAAATAATTGAATGCCTGGCGCCGCATATCTAGAAAAAGTTAAAATAAAAAAAATACTCATGAGAAAAGTATGTTCACTGTGTGATTATGGATCTACTGATGCATGTACATACAGCCGTGTTCTATCTTCTTCAACGTATGGAGAGGCATAGGAGAGACAAACATAACTATGAAACAATTCAGCTACAAAATGAGACAGAACCAGAGAAGCTGGCCGAGCTCCACATTTGAGAACAAACTGTAGAAAAGCCTTGGGCCTTTGTATGTTCAATGTGTTGTAGTGGATCTGCGGATAGCTCTGGCCTTGTTATACATACGTAGATGAGAATGGAAATCAACAAAAAAAAATTGCGAATGGTGGATAGTGTAAACAGGTTTAATGAACTCTATGAAGGAAATTGAATGGACCTGTACTGTTTATAATAATGCATTACCCGTGAGACATAGAATGATCCGATGCTGGTTATAGCGGTGATTCACCATTGACGTACGTACCGTGTAAGGTATTTCTTCCTGTAAATGATCCCAATCCATATATTATAGACCGAAGAAGGAGAGAGGAGCTGTTGTAAATTATTCCTCATTGTAATGTATCAATGATAACTGATCAGCACCGGTATTTAATATATACAAATTAATATGGGCATTATCAACCCCTTTATGGAGAACATGTTAGAAATGTTCCCCACGTACCTCAGAATTACGACCCTTCAGTGTCCGGGTAAAAGGGGGGAATGTCGATAGAAAAAATATAGCGGCATTTTTCCTGATTTGCTGATCGGTGAAAACATATTTTCTGGAGAGAAACATGAAAATTGGCGGTTTTCCGGTGACATCCTTTCGATTCGCACTGGTATTCGCTATATTCTCATTATTGCCTACCGATTTGGCAATCAAATGGATAAAATATCTCAAGATGGTCGATTGAAGATTCAACTTGTGAATGTTCACTGTTGTATGCTACATTTTGTTATATCGCCCAGTCTGTCGGAATAAATTCAAAAATGTTCCTAAATATTTACATGTGTTTCTTGTAGAGATGTGATGAGTTGAATTTCTTAAGAATTTTCCCAAAATTCGATTGGCACTGGTCGAGCTAGTTCACGTGGTTATCATCAGGAAAAAACGTGAGAAAAATAACAATTCCGTCTTGACAGTGAAGACAGTGACGTCTAGATGCACTAGACGTGTAAGCCTTACATATGTTAATTATTTCAACGGAAATGGGTCCCAACGAACTCAGTCCTCGAGTAAGGCTATATTCAGGCTATCTTGTACAACATTCGAGTATTTTGGGCAGAGTGTAAGGAATTTGTCGAGCTGAGGTCGATCCGTGGAGATCTGGGGGTAATGTAGCGATGTCCCGTGGAGATCTGGGGGTAATGTAGCGATGTCCCGAGGAGATCTGGGGGTAATGTAGCGATGTCCCGAGGAGATCTGGGGGTAATGTAGCGATGTCCCGAGGAGATCTGGGGGTAATGTAGCGATGTCCCGAGGAGATCTGGGGGTAATGTAGAGATGTCCCGAGGAGATCTGGGGGTAATGTAGCGATGTCCCGTGGAGATCTGGGGGTAATGTAGCGATGTCCCGAGGAGATCTGGGGGTAATGTAGCGATGTCCCGAGGAGATCTGGGGGTAATGTAGCGATGTCCCGAGGAGATCTGGGGGTAATGTAGCGATGTCCCGAGGAGATCTGGGGGTAATGTAGAGATGTCCCGAGGAGATCTGGGGGTAATGTAGCGATGTCCCGTGGAGATCTGGGGGTAATGTAGCGATGTCCCGAGGAGATCTGGGGGTAATGTAGCGATGTCCCGAGTTGAAATTCTACTGCATGTAATTTGAATATTTTCAAAAATATAGATAATCCAATTACATATTCTGAAATTGCTACAATTGAGCACACGTGCTATACAGAATGCCCCTGGTATACCTTGGTTTACTTGGGCACTCCACCCTGATACGATTGAGACTGGTCAAGCTAGTTCACTTGGTTGACATTAGAAAAAAATAAATAAAATAAGAAAAACATCAATGCCGTTTTCACAGTGAAGACTGCTGGCTGTAATTCATCTGAAAATATGCACTAGACCTGTAAGCCCTTTCACTTGTTAATGATTTCGTAGGAAATGGTCCCTGCAAACAAAGCCCGGATGTAACCTTACGTGAAGGCTATCATGATGTACAATTGTACAACATCCGAATATTTACGCTGTGTGTAAGAACTCTTTCGAGCTGAGGTCGGCATGCGGGGCTCTCGCGGATTGACATGGGATGTCGTGTACATCCCAGATCATGGTAAGAATTTAAGGATGCCCCTTAGACAGCTTATTGTGAACATCACTCGCTTAAACGACTTGAGGTCAGGTGAGGTGCAAAAAACAAAATCGATCACGTGTTAGAACAAATACGTCACTCCTGCAATAATTAAAACAGGCTCAATGGTAGGCTGGAATGTATTACAAGCCCGTAGGCTGATTTTGAAATGGGCGGGAGAGGGGGGTCGAAGTGGAAATCGGAATGCGAGCGTCGTAGGGGCGAAGTCCGGCTTGGGGGTCCGGTGTGTTTCTAATATTTAAACGTGAAATGGTGCGTTCTGGCACAGTTTGTCAGCACATTATAGACTTATGAGAACAAAATGTTTAATACTGATCTAAAAAAAAAGAAAAAAAAAAAAAGACACTTTCGGTTGTATGTTAACGGAATATTTTTTACTTCAGTAGCTTTTGTATAGTGGTGCATATATAAAAGCTAGGGGGCATGCTCTTGGGTATTTTTGAAATGGTGCGTTTTCGCACATTTTGACAGCATTTACGATTTTTTTTTAAATTTTGGGGGGCGGGGGTTGAAGTAAAGACGTGAAAGACATTTTGAAGACGAACTATACTTTCCTGCTATTTATTCCTGTGATTTTATGAAATTTAGATTTAGTGAAATGTTGCGATCAGAGCATTTTGACAGAATCGGTTTTACTTCGAAGATCGTTGTGAAGTGGTGTAGGCCGTAGAGAAATATATCTTGTTATACAGCGGAGCTCACTTTCTTGAACCTAACCTTCCGATTTTCGATATTTAAATTTTTAAAATTTAGATGTAAAATGTTCCTCTTTTATGTAGTTTTGACAGCATACTTTCAGAAAAGAAAAAAAAAATCCCAGAAAATCTGGTTATATGCTGAACTCAATCCCAGAAAAGACCCGTACGCAAGATTTCCGACAGGCGGGTGGGAGATTTTTAAAAGTCCCAGCAATGCGCGATGACAGCGCGTCATCGTAATGTGGGTCGGGGGTAGAGGAATTTGAAAAAAAAAAAAAAAAAAAATGAAAATCTAGATTTTATTTGGCGTATACTATAGTCTCATGAGCGCAGTGTTGGAACGAAAGTGGCGTATATAAGTGTACAGTGTTTCGTAGCTGCGAGGTGTATAGCGACGATTGGCTAGCTGCAAGCTGAAATGGGTGTATAGTTCATGGACAATTAACTGATCAGCACCGCGGTTACTATATACAAATTAATGTGGACATTATCAACCCCGTTATGGAGAAAATGTTAGAAATATTCCCGACATATCTGTGAATTACGACTCTTCAGTGTCTGGGTAAAAGGAAGCGATGTCAAAAGAAAAAAAAAAGAAAAAGTTATTGAGGCGTTTGTCTTATACATTCATCGAGTCCGTGTTCACCCGAAGTACCGTGACAGGTCCCATATTTCTTGACCAGGTTGTGTTTAACGCGCGCGTTATTTTTTCCTTTGTTTCTGTGAAATTGTGTGCCACAACGAACTTGTCTGTAATCAGATTTTCCACATTATAAGATGTATCAGGGCCGTGAAGACGCCGGTTTGCAAGGTGATGAATAAGTGCCTGTCGCATTTGTTGTTGTTTATTTACTTGGAAATCTGAATATCTCGGAGATAACAAGTCACTTGATCTGAGATTAATTTTTTCACCAAGTGAAAGTAAAAGGCTATGCTATCGTGAAATTCTACCGGAGTGACATTATCTTTGGCGCGCAATAGGCCAATTTCAAGACAACATCATCATCATCATCAGATTTATTTAACCCTTCAGCTCCACATTTGATAGTTTCTAACATATTGGCGGGGGAAAGAGTAGCCAAGTTGACATGGCTTCTTTCGATCCTACTCTTCGCCATGATGCCTCTCAATGAACTTACATGCACACACCGGGATCACACGGCTTCATGGGTTGTT